>JXCR01061506.1:161572-172634 GCA_002079205.1 Phalaenopsis hybrid cultivar | reverse complement strand
AAATCATATAAATAATTTTTGAAAATATTGAAATAGAGGACATCTAATAGTTAATCTTTTTCTTCCCTCCCCCAAACTTAAATTTTTAAATATGAAATAATACTGTTGGAAAGAAAAACTATAAATATAAATCATACCTCAGAATTATAGGCATTTTCATCTTTCTGAAATTTTNAGTAAAAAGATCATCACAATTTCTTAAACATTTTCATGACTTTACCAATTCAAATCACCATTTCACAAATCTTGAGACAAGTAGAAAGACAGAGAAAACTACTTATATCTCATGGGGAAAACACAACAAAACTTGAAATTTATATATATAATCAAAGTCATACAAACTACAATAAGTAAATAACTTATCTCTAATTTCTCCCCAAGAACACTCCTTGAAGTTCCTCTGAATCTCTTCCTTTCTTTACAGCACATAGAATTCCTCTTCAAAGTAGCAAGGAGGAAGAAAGCTCTCACTTTCCCTCAACTCTTACAATCTCTTGAAGAATTCCTTACAATTTAGACTCTCTACACTTGTTTCACACTTCAATTTGGAGTCTCTCCCTTTTCCAGGACCTCTCTAACATCCAGGACCTCTCTAATTTTAGGCCAAAATATTTTTTTAAAGTTATGGATGAGCTTTCCCAAGAGTTGCCTAAGCTTCCCTTCANTACAGCACACAAAATTCCTCTTCGAAGTAGCAAGGAGGAAGAAATCTCTCACTTTTCCTTCACTCTTACAATCTCTCGAAAAATTCCTCACAATTGTTACACTCTATTAGAAATTTTATACACTAATGGTAACCTCCAAGGCCTTTAGACTCTCTTGGCTCCCTTCGACTCTCTTCGGCTCCCTTCTTTTTAGCCAAAATCTTCCCTTTAATGATGTTGATGAGTTTTCTCAAGAGTTGCTTAAGCACCCCTCCAAAATCCGGCCTTATCTATTGTACAAGTACACATAACCGTCGATCTCGTCGTCGGCGGGGTCAATGGCACCGTCAGCGAGCTTCTGGAGAATTTTGTCCTGTAGTCTCGGGAAAAACCCGCCGTCAGCGGGGTCGAGGGCGCCGTCAGTGGCCTAGTTCAAATCTCCACATTTTGGTCCTTTTCGCTCCAAATTCGCTCTTTTTTGCATCTTTTTGCTCCATTGATCCTAATTCATCATTCCTACAACAAAAAATCAAAAATACCTTTCTTTAAAATGTAATATCATCAAAAACAGTATAAAATAGGTATGAATATCTCAACATATTTTCCTCTGGTCAGCGAGGAAGATGGATCACTTTCACTCCTGCACGGATCAACGAATTATACATGATAGAGAATGTTCTTGTCTGCCACTATTCCAATTTCGTCCCAACAAGAAACCAGATGAATGAGATTTACCAATAATTAATGGACGAAACTGACGATTGGGAAACAAGAGAAAACATGTATGTTAGTTTTTCTGCAACACTCCTAAATCACGTTTCGAAACATTTACACTTTTTTNTATTAACTTCATCCTCCTCATCAGTCGTATTAAGCTATCTTCTAAATGTCCAGAGTGCTCAAAATGTTCCTTCATCCTCCAGTCTAGATGATCGAAGAAATCAGAGATATTATTAATCGCATTCATGACATTTTGTACCTCCTTTTCCAATTTCTTGATTTGGCGCAGGATCAGGAAAGACTTATCAGGGACTAAGGGTTGAACTGGTAGTGAATTTTGAGATTATTGATCTACTATGATGGCCATATCATTTTCATCTTCAAAAATCAAGAATCTCTCAGTTGGATCCAAAGGCTTCCAAGGTAGCAGTATCTTTTCCCAATTTTCATAGAACACTTGGAACTGACAGCAAAGTGAGAAAATGGTGGAGGGGTGTCCAAGCTCATAAGTTGATCCATGAATGATGAGGCCCAAAATTGACTTCACAATTATTGATCTNATTAGCTTTATTGGTGGTGTAACAAAAGTTTTCCCACCTCCGCTCGGCAATAACTCGTTTGATTTCTCCTCCTGGACTTTCAAAAACTCGATCTTGTATACACTTCTTTCATTCAAATATGGAAGTAAATTTTGTTTGAGCCATCGCATTGATGAAGTGAAACTCGTGAAACTCAACTCTTCTCTTTTGACGTGGAGTCATTTCAATCTAATCAAATTATAGAAAAATTGCTTCAAATATACTAATCATGGCTTCCAATAGTAATTTTAAGAGCTCAACACTAAGATCATGAATTTCTTCCCAAATTTTTTCACATTCTCAAATTTTTTGGGTGTCCTCAATGTGGAAGAAATTCATGGTGAAAATCAAATATTTTTAGTTTGGAGTGAAGCTCTTACCTAGAGATGATTAAGTCCGGTGTCAAAAAGCCTTGAAATCATGNATCTCTGATTTCTTCAATCATCTAGACTGGAGGATGAAAGAACATTTTGAGCACTCTGGACATTTAGAAGATTGCTTGATACGACTGATGAGGAGGATGAAGTTAATAGAATAGGATTCCACTGAAGAGTTTCCATTCTAACCCTTCTACAACCTCTTCGTTCATGTGCAATCAATGGGTGATCTCAGAGAAGAATCGAGTACCGAGTTTGAGGATTATTATATTTATATTTACTACCTATCTGTCTATCTATGTATTTTGATTTGAATTTTGTATTTGCTTTGCTTTAGAATTATGTTTTTAGATCTCTGTATAGTTGAGACTAAACATAGAATGTTTTGTTTTCAGCGTTTTGAGTGTTGTGGCTTAAATTGCGACGCTGAATTAATGTATTGAGGTTAAGAAATACCAAACTTAGTTGTATTATGGAACGTATATTGTACCCCTTGGAATTTATATATAAATGTAATGTTTTGTGTTGTGAAAGTTTATATGAGCTAAGTACATCATTTAGTTACTTAAAATCATGTCTATAATGATTAAAAAGATGTCGTTAAGGCTTGGAATTGATTAAAATCACAAAAATCCTGAATTTGGACAAAATCAATAGAGCCCGTCGACGACGCCCTCGACGCCACCGACAGCGGATTTTTCTCGAGACTTAGGATTTTAATTCCAATAGAGCGCGCCGACGGCGAGATAAAAAAAATGCCTTTAACCGCAATTTTGACCAGTCAACCGCCACTATTCATCATCCCCTTCCTCCTAAAAACGTCATTTTCGACCTAGGGCTTGAGAGATCTTGGATTGGGAGGCAACTTCAAGGCTTTTTGACACCGAATTTGATTATCTCTAGGTAAGAGCTTCACTCCTAAAAATATTTGATTTTCACCATGGATTTCTTCCATATTGAGGAGATCCGAAAAATTTGAGAATGGATCTTCCATGAATTCAATTTTTTCCTTACCCTTCGATAATTCTCTTTTTAGGGTGAGGAGTCTAGATAAAGTTGGGAAGGATAGAATTATAATCACCATATATTTTGACAGTTTATTGCTAGAATAGTGAGGAAATTAAAAAGAAGGTTTGGGGTAAAGGATGGAGGCATATGGGACTTTGAACTAAAATAGAATAATAATTTAGGGAATATGTAGTCTTAGTGAAGGGTCCCAATAAGAGGAAAACAAGTGTCGCCATGAAGTTACCATTCACATGAACAATAGTTTTAATCTTCTATGNGGAAGCCATGATTTGCATATTTAAAGTAATTTTTGGAATTTTTGGCTCTTCATTAAAAGAGAAGAGTTGAGTTCGACGAGTCTCGCTTCGTCAATGCAATGACTCAAATAAAATTCACTTCCATATTTAAAGGAAAGAAGTGCATACAAGATCAAGTTTTTGAAAGTCCGGGAGGAGAAATCGAATGAGTTATTGCCGAGCAGAGGTGGGAAAACTTTTGTTACACCACCAATAAAGCTGATGCAAATGTTGTGAAGGAGTACTACGCCAATGTGATTCATTCTGAAGTTGGAATTGTTCAAGTGCGGGGATTCTTTGTTGAGTTTACTGCCTCCCGCATCAACTCATTTTATGAAGTCCCAGACTCTTATAGCTATCAATTTGAATCCTGTAGTGCGATGGAAGGCCCCCTGAATGATGTGATCAACTTTTTCACTGATGGGAATGGAACATGGAAGATAAAGCAACGAGAACAGGTAAATTTCTCTGCTTCCATGCAAAGAGCCACCTCTAAAGCGTGGCATTATTTCATTTCCTCTACTATTTTACCAACCTATCACCATAGTGGGGTAACTAGAGATAGAGCTGATCTGAATTTCTGTATTCAGAATAGTAGAACTATAAATCTGGGGAGAATAATTCTTAAGAATATATTGACTACGGTGAGGAGTGAGACAAGTGGAGGTCTAGGACATCCTGGACTTATTTATACAATTTGTAAACTTTCTGGAGTGGAAAGTGGAGATGAAGAGTGGGTTTATCCTATGAAACCCATTATTAAAGCTAATTTGAAGACTTATGAATCCCAAGAGAAATGGAGAACTGGGAGTAGAAGTCAAGAACCTTCTACTAGTAGAGATGTCCCCTCTACAAGTTATGACCTTCCACCTTCTAGTTCCCCTACCCTCTCTGATTTGATTAATGAGTTGACCTTACAGTGGAAAAGCATAAACTTGATAAATGAAAGGATTGGAGGTTTAGAATGTCGACACGATTATGATAGTGAGTTCCTGCAGAGGCATTCAAATTTTGAGGTAGCCTTAAGCCTGATGTTACGTTTCCTGAGTGCCCCCGATATACTCAGTATCAACCCAATCCACCTACTGATTAAGGAGATGAAGATATAGCTTGAGATTTTGATATTGAATGAAATTGATGTACTTATATTTGTACTTTTATTTATGTAATATTTTCGTAATAGAGATGGATGTTTATGTATTTAGGCTTTCATTTTTATTATTTCATTGTGCTTGGATGATTTTTAATTTTTGTTATAAAGTTAGTGTTATAGTTAAATGTGCACGTGTAGTTTAATAGATATTGAGTAGAATTATGGAATGTGATTTTTATTCCGCATTTTAATTTTAATTGTTTAGTATTGTGGTTGTGTTAGGAAATGTTGTGCTTGTTTAGTGTTTTAGTTTTATACTTATTTTAAAATTTCATTACCTAGAAATTTCTCTAATCCTAATGTTACAGACCAGGTGAAGTAAAAATTTGAGAAGGCCTGCAAAAATTTCAAAATGATAAAAATGCCTACAATAATGAGGTATGGTTTATATTTATAGTTTTTCTTTCCACATGAATTATTTCATATTTAAAAAATTAAGTTTGGGGGAGGGAAGAAAAAGATTAACTATTAAATGTCCTCTCTTTCAATATTTTCAAAAATTATTTATATGATTTCATGTAGTGAATTTAATTCAGGTAACTATATTTTTGAAACTATTTAAATATTATGGTAGATTTAAGGAAATATTTTTGTAATGAAAATTAATTTTGTAACTTAAGATATTTAGTATAAAAGAATAAGATTATAGTTAACTATTTAAAGTAAAGGAAACTATATTTTGAAGTATTAAGAATCTGGAAATTCATTTTAGAACAAAAGATTTGGACTCAATGATGTAAAAATTATGAAATATTTATAAGGTAAGCATTTGAGAAAAAAAGATTGGGGCTCAATGATGTAAAAACTATGAAATATTTATAAGGTAAGACATTTGAGAAGAAAAGATTGGGATTCAATGATGTGAAAATTATGAAATATTTATGAGGTAAGCAATGAGAAGAAAAGATTGGGGCTAAATGATGTAAAAGCTATGAAATATTTATAAGGTAAAGGAATTAGAAGAAAAGATTGGGGCTCAATGATGTAAAAACTATGAAATATCTATAAGGTAAAGGAGTGTTGAGTTTCAAATTTAGGGAAAGAAAAGTGAAGTTCAAAATTATTAAGGCTATCCAGATATATTTCAAATTTAGGGAAAGAAAGGTGATGTTCAAAATCATTAAAGGCTATCCAGATATAGTAATCTTGGGATTCAATGATGTGAAAGCTATGAAATATTTATAAGGTAAAGGAATGCTTTGAGTTTCAATTAGGGAAAGAAAAGTGAAGTTCAAAATCATTAAAGGCTATCCAGATATAGTAATCCTCACTTAAAAAAAGAAAAAAGAAATGGATTGAAAACAATCTCTGAAAAGAAAAGAAAAATATATAGGATTGAAAGCAATCCAAATGAAAAGGAGAAAAGAAAGAAAAAATTATGGAAGTGAGGAGAAGCTTGAGGATTCTTCACTGGACCTACCTAAAGAGAAAACTTAAATACATTTCTGAACTTATATTTATGGAATAAGTCTTTTACTATTAGAGTTCTTATGAAGTTCCTATCTTTTGGATATTCTAAGTGACTTAATATTGCAACATATAGTCATTCTTGAAATAAATAGAAGACTAGAACTCTTAAACTTGATGACTAGATAATTTTGTGGTTACAAAGTTAATTCAATTACTTCAATTTTTTCTGAAAATCTCACTATAATATTTATTTAAATCAAACTTACAGTATTTTTGAATTAAAATTTTACTGCAGTAGATCATAACTTTTATGTAGTACTAAAATTACTTGAGGAAAAGTAATAGTTAAATTTGAGGGATTTTGACCAAAGAAAAATATGTTGAGATTTTCATACTTATTTTATACTGTTTTTAATGATATTGCAAATAAAGGTATTTTTGATGTTTTGTTGTAAGAATGATGAATTAGGGTCATTGAAGCAAAAAAATGCAAAAAGGAGCGAATTTGGAGCGAGAAGGACCAAAATGTGGAAATTTGAACTAGGCCGCAGACGACGCCCTTGACCCTGCCGACGAAGAGTTTTTCCTGCGGCTACAGGACAAAATTCTTCAGAACCCTGCCGACGGCGCCCTCGAGGCCACTGATGACGAAATCGACGGTTATGCCTACTCAAGCTTTGGATAAGGCCAAATTTTTAAGGGATGCTTAGGCAACTCTTGGGAAAGCTCATCCACAACTTTAAAAGAAGATTTTGGCTAAAAATTAGAGAGGTCCTGGATGTTAGAAAGGTCCTGGATGTTAGAAAGGTTCTAGAGGTTAGAGAGGTTCCATTAGTGTATAGAGAATTTACTAGAGTTTCAATATTGTGAGGAATTCTTTGAGAGATTGTAATAGTGGAGCGAAAGTGAGAGGTTTCTTCCTCCTTGCTACTTTGAAGAGGAATTCTGTGTGTTGTAAAGAAAGGAAGAGAATTAGAGGAACTTCGATGAGTGTTCTTGCGGAGAAATTAGAGATAAGTTATTTATTTTGATTTTATATATGAATTCCGAGTTTTGTTGTGTTTTCCTCATGAGATCTGAGTAGTTTTGTTTGTCTTTCTCCTTGTCTCGAGATTTGTGAAATGGTGATTTGAATTGGTGAAGCCATAAAAATTTTTAAGAAATTGTGATGATCTTTTCACTTCGATCTTAATTTACTTTCAATCTAGCCAATTGATTTGTTAAAATATGTTGAGTTTTACAGCTAAAGTGAAGATTACATCCAAGATTCAGGGAGGTTAAAGCCCTTGGAAGTAGGGTGCAAATAAATAGGAAAATAATATTATCGGGCATAGAATTGAAGATTTTAGATTGGCATACTAAAATCCTCAATTCAGTCCTATCGTTTGGTTGTTAAAGTGTAGNACATACTAAAATCCCCAATTCGGTCCTATCATTTGGGTGCTGAAGTGTAGATGTTAGCCCTCCGATGAGGGGAACNAAGCATAGGATTAGTCAATGTTCTTTATGCTTGGACCAAAGGGTAAAGAATAGGTATGCTCATATTTGTNGCAGATTCAGTAAACAAGCGTAGGATTAGTCAATGTTCTTTATGCATGGACCAAAGGGTAAAGAATATGTATACTCCTATTTGGCATAATATAAATTGAACTCATTCATTTTATTCATTCACTATAATTTCTTGACAAGGAGAATGATGGTTTCTTATATATTGAATATCACAATTAACANCTTTATGCCTGGACCAAAGGGTAAAGAATATGTATGCTCTTATTTGACACAATGTAATTTGAATTGATTTNTTTTATCCATTCACTATAATTTCTTGGCAAGGAGAAGGATGCTTTCTTATATATTGAATACCACAATTAAACATTATTTTCTATAATTAGTTACTATCCAAATTATCTACTTATTTCAATTANAATATGTATGCTCCTATTTGACACAATATAATTTGAACTAATTCACTTTATCCATTCACTATAATTTCCTGATAAAGAGAATGATGTTTTCTTATATATTGAATATCACATTTAAACCTTTATTAGTATCAGTATTTATTTAATAGTTATTAAAATTACGTAATTATTTCAACNTCACTATAATTTCTTGACAAGGAGAATGATGCTTTCTTATATATTGAATATCACATTTAAACCCTCATTAGTCGCATTAGTTATTTAATAGTTATTAAAATTATATATTTATTGCAATTGTCTTNGAACGATGCTTTCTTATAAATTGAATATCACAATTAAACCCTCCTTAGTATCATTAGTTATTTAATAGTTATTAAAATAATCAATTTATTTTAATTGCCTATTAGTGACATATAAGTAAATTGAACTTTGTTGTTGTGATTAAAGTATTGCTTTTCTAAAATCTTAGTCCGCAGTTCTAACCACTCGTTGTGGGATCGATATCTAGGACTCGNCAAGCATAGGATTAGTCAATGTTCTTTATGTCTGGTCCAAAGGGTAAAGAATAGGTATGCTCCTATTTGGCAAAAAACAATTTGAACTGCTTCAATTTATCCATTCACTTAAATTTCTTAACAAGGAAAAGGATGTTTTCCTATATAATGAACTTCACATTAAAAACTTTATTAGTAGAATTAGTTAATTAAGAGTTAATTAAAATTACATTTTTATTTCAATTTCATTGAACTTAACATTAGAAAATTTATTAGTAGAATTAGTTGATTGAGAGTTTATTAAAATTACATTTTTATTTTAATTGCATATTAGTGACGAATATGCAATTTTGAACTAATATTGTTGTGATTAAGTATTGATTTTTTAAATCTTAGTTCGTAGCCTCTAATATTACTCCTGTGGGATCGATATTCAACACTCCATTAGAGCCCTGTATTACTTGAGTGAAACGTATATTTGCATTGATAAGTGTGACTTTGCAATTATTGAATATATTATACACATTTTTATCAAATCTATAACCGTTATCAAGTTTTTGGCGCCGTTACCGGGATTTAAATCTTCTAGCAGCAGTATCAAATTCTTGTATTTTTAAGCATATATAAAGTCGTTGTCAAGCTTTTGGTGTCTTTGCCGAGGATTTAAATCTTCTAGCAGCAGTATCAAATTCTTGTATTTTTAAGCATATATAAAGTCGCTGCAACTTAATTTCATATTTAGTTAACTGTTTTTCTGTGTACTGATTTTTATATGCATAAATTTGGACCTGAAAATCTTATACCCTATGATTTGGAATTAGAACGCACTGTTAGGAGAATTAGAAAAAGAAGAAAAGAACCTAGAAATCCTGACATAATGGAAAAGAATGTGAACAATCAAGGAATAGAAAAGGAACATCAACCTAGACCTCTATACAATAGATGAAATTCACTTATCTATCCAAAATCCTGATGTAGCTGCTAATTCATTTGAGCTCAAAAATGGTACAAAACAATCAATTCGGAGGTACACCAAATGAAGATCCTAATTTACACCTCGCTGGTTTCTTAGAACTTTGTGCTACCTTTAAATATGACAGAGTTTCGACAATGCCATTAAATTTAGAGTTTTTCCTTTTTCACTTAGGGATAAGGCTAAGATGTGGTTAAATTTGTTAGCACCTAGATCTATTAGAACTTGGGGAGAACTTTCACAGAGATTTCTATCCAAATATTTCCCTCCATCTAAAACTGCTAAACTTACAAATGACATAGCATCATTTTGTTAGATTAATGGAGAGTCAACATATGAAGCTTGGGAGAGATTTAAAGATTTTCTTAGGAAGTGCCCACATCATTCGTTACCAGATTGGTTGATAATTCAAATTTTTTACAATGGATTAGTGGGATCTCTTAGATCGATTATAGATGCTACGGTTGGTGGTTCTTTTATGTCAAGACCTTTTGATGAGGCTTATTTTTTAATAGAAGAGATGACTACCAACAATTTTCAATGGCCCTCTGAAATGGTAAATCCTAAAAGAGTAGTTAGTATCCATGATTTTGAAGCAATATCTATGTCAGCTTCGCAGATTGTTGTAATATCAAAGAAATTAGATCATTATGGAATGAATTATTCTGCAACACCTACTATGATGGAAGAGAATTCATCTAGGCAATTTGTGGATGTTCAACCTTCTTATGAGACTTTAAATGCTAATAACAATAGACCCAACAATCCTTATTCGAACTATTATAACCCAGGTTGGAAGAATCATCCTAACTTTAATTGGAATAACAATTCTTCTACAAATCAACAATGGGCAAACAACCTAGTAAACCCATTGGGAAATTCATCCAACCAAGGAAATGTTAATTATAGACCTTCTTATCCTCTAGGATTTAATAGTAACACTCAATTTAAGGAAAGATAAGTTGTCTATGGAACAGCTGAAACTGAACATGGGTCAACAATTGTAGAATCAAGGAAATTAATTACAAATTCAAGGAAACCAGTTACAAAATCAAGGAACTGCTATCAAGAATATTGAAAACCAATTGGGGCATATCGCTACTGCGCTTAATAACCGAACATCGAGAGCTTTTCCAAGTACTGTGGAACCAAATCCTAAAGATCAAGGAAAAGAACAACTAAAAGTGATACAATTACGAAGTGGAAAAGAATTGGAAACAAGAGTGCAGAAAGAAATGGAAACTAAAAAAGAGAAAGTGGATACATAAAAAGAAAAGGATCATGAATACCCAGATTTAGAATATCGACTTACACCAATGAAAATTACTGTGGAGAAACCTCCACCACCGTTTCCTCAAAGATTGAAGCAACAAAAAAAGGATAAACAATTTTCCAAGTTTATAAAAATTCTTAAGAAATCAACGGTAAATATTCCTTTCGTAGAAGCTTTAGAGCAAATGCCTAATTATATGAAGTTTATGAAAGAT
>JXCR01061506.1:134790-148498 GCA_002079205.1 Phalaenopsis hybrid cultivar | reverse complement strand
AAAGGCTATCCAGATATAGTAATCTTCACTTGAAAAAGAAAAAAAAAGGATTGACAACAATCTTTGAAAAGAAAAGAAAAATATATAGGATTGAAAGCAATCCAAATGAAAAAATATATATAAGTGAGGAGATGCCCAATCAAAAATTGGCTTCACTTGGACCTACCTAAAGGGAAAACTTAAATACATTCCTGAACTTATATTTATGGAATAACATCTTTTACTAGTAATGTTCTCATGAAGTTCCTATCATTTAAATATTTTAAGTGATTTGATATTACAGCATATAGCCATTCATGAAATGAATAGAAAACTAGAACTCTTAAACTTGATGACAAGATAGTCTTGTACCTACACAGTTAATTTAATTACTTGAAATTTTTCTGAAAATCTTACTATGGTATTTACTTAAATCAAACTTATAGTATTTCTGATCTAAAACCTTAACACAGTGGATCATAACATTTATGTAGTATTAAAATTACTTGAGGACAAGTAATAATTAAGTTTGGGGGATTTTGACCAAACGAAAATATATTGAGATTTTCATACCTATTTTACATTGATTTTGATGATATTACACTTTAAAGAAAGGTATTTTTGATGTTTTGTTGCAGCTATGTTGAATTATGGTCATTGGAGCAAAAAGATGCAAAAAGGAACGAATTTGGAGCAAAAAGGACCAAAATATGAAGATTTGATATTGGGCGCCAACGGCGAGCACGTCAGTTGTCTCAATAGATGTATTGAATGTTGACAATTTTTTAAGGGACACTTAAGAAAATCTTGAAAACTCTTCTTCAAATTTAAATTAGAGGCCAAAAAAGGGGGTGTCCGCGAGGTGTCCGCTGGGTGTCTGTTGAGACTTTGTTGTTTGTGGTGCCCATTAAAGTGTAGACAGTGGTTAGTATTGTGAGGAATTCTTCAACAGATTGTAAGAGTGGAAGGAAAGTGAGAGATTTATTCCTCCTTGCCACTTCAAAGGAGAATTCTTTGTGATATAAAGAAATGAAGAGATTCAGAGGAACTTTGAGGAGTTTGCTTGGGGAGGAATTAGAGATAAGTTGTATATACTTATTAATTTTGTATGACTTTGCTTTTATATATAAATTCCAAGTTTTGTTGTATCTTTTCCATGAGTTCTGAGCAGTTTTCTCTGTCTTTCTCCTTTTCTTGAGATTTTAGGAAATGGTGATTTGAATTGGTTATTCCATTAGAATGTTAAAGAAGTTGTGATGATCTTCTCACTTCAATCTGGCCAATTGATTTGTTAAAAAATGTTGAGTTTTACAACTAAAGTGAAGATTACATCCAAGATTTAGGGAGGTCAAAGTCCTTGAAAGTTGGGTGCAAATAAATAGGGAAATAAAAATTATCTAGTGTAGAATTGTAGATTTTTGTGTGACAGACTAAAATTGTCAATTTGGTCCTATCGTTTGGGTGCTGAAGTGTAGATGTTAGCCCGCAAGCGAGGGGAACATGGGTGCTCCGAAGTGAGAGCAAGTATACTCCAAGCCTAGCCGCAGATTCAGTAACTAAACATAGGATTAGTCAATGTTCTTTATGCTTGGTCCAAAGGGTAAAGAATAGGTATGCTCCTATTTGACACAATACAATTTGAATCAATTCAATTTATCCATTCATTTAAATTTGTTGACTAGGAGAAGGATGCTTTCTTATAATTGAACTTCACATTAGAAACTTTATTAGTAGAATTAGTTAATTAAGAGTTTATTAAAATTACATTTTATATAAATGTCCTATTAGTGACAAATATACAATTTGAACTAAATTATTGTGATTAAATATTAATTTTTTAAATCTTAGTTCGTAGCCTGTAATATGACTCCCTGTGGGATTGATATCTAGGACTTCATTAGAGCCCTGTATAACTTGAGCGATACGTATACANTGACTGATGTACTTTTGTTTTGTGATTTTGTGATAGAGATGGATGTATGTTTGTTTGTACTTTCATTTTATTATATATTTTATTTTATGTTTGCAGTTACATAATTTTTAATTATTATTATAATTTTTTAGTGTTGTAGTTTGAAATTTGCATGTGTAGTTATAACNTCTTGGGGGCCGACGGCGCCATCGACGCCGCCGACGGCGGGTTTTTCCCAAAATTCCAGGCAATTAATTCTAAAGGCTCGCCGACGGAGCCATCGACACCACCAACGGCGAGAACGGTGGGATGACAGCTTCTGAAGTTTGAAATGACAGTTTTTGGCAATTTTAGGCGGGAGTTACTCCCTAAAAACTTCCAAATTCTATTCCTAAGTTTGTATTTCCCCAAAAATAAATTAAAACTCCACCAAATTCATCCCTATGGCGTCTAATTCCCCTGAAAACTATAGATTGCGAATGTTCATATGGAGAAAGTTCATTAGTTCTGAGGCGCAACGAATCTTCAACAAAGTGCAGACAAAGAGGGAATTAATCAAAGGAGGATTCATGAATCAAGGATTGAACAATCCTTCGACAACAATTTAAGAGATGATTGTGCGACAAATATGGGAAGTGTTGTGCTACACTACAACCGTCATAATTGTTCCTGTGGTGAAGGAGTTTTACGTTAATTTGAATGGAATCTACCAAAGAGTCGTCTATGTGCAAGGCAGATGGATAAATTTTACTCCTACACGGATTAATGAGTTATATATGATCGAGAATGTTCCTGTCTGCCATTATTCCAACTTCGTCTCGACAAGAAACCTGATGAATGAGATCTACCAATATTTGACGGACAAAACTGAAGACTGGGAAATGAGAGAAAACAGGTATGTTAGTTTTTCTGTGACACTTCTAAATCCCGTTTCTAAACACTGGCACTTCTTCATTTTTGCAAAACTATTACCGACAATGAAGATTAGTAAAGTTACTAAGGAAAGTGTTATTTTAAATTACTGTATCCAAATAGGACTGCTGATTGATATTGGATCGATAATTATGAAGTTTGTTTTGGGCCTGATCATTCATGGATCAACTTATGGGCTTGGACATCCTTCAAAAATTTTCTTACTCTACAGTTATTTTCAAGTATCTTATGAGAATTAGGAAAATGTACTTCTACCTTGGAAGCCTTTGGACCCAACCGAGAGGTTCCCAGCCAGTGAATATGAGAATGATATGACTATTATTGTGGATCAATTGTATCATAATTCACTTCATATTCAGTCTTTAGTTCTGGACAAAACACTAGTGATCTTGCACAGAATCAAGAAATTGGAGAAAGAGGTACAAAATATTTTGAATGCAATTAACAATATCTCTGATTTTTTTGATCATCTAGACCAGAGGATGAAAGAACAATTTGCTCACTCTGGACATATCGAAGATAGTTTGACACAATCTAGACTGGAGGATGAAAGAACATTTCTCTCACTCTGGACATTTAGAAGATAGTTTGATACGGTTGATGAGAAAGATGGGATTGATAGAAGAGGACTCTACTGAAGAATTTCCATACCGACCCTTCTATAACCTCTTCATTCATTTTCAATCAATAGATGATCTCATAGGAGAAACAAGCACTGAATCGGAAGAGTAGTACATTTACCTACCTTTATGTCTATGTGTGTAATTTGATTTGACCTTTGTGTTTGCTTTGCTTTCAAATTTTGCTTTTAGATCTCAGTATAGTTGAGATTGATAATATGATGTTTGTTTTCAACATTTAGAGTGTTGTGGCTTGGATTGCGACTCTGAATTGATGTAACAAGGTTGAGAAAATACCAAACTTATGTGTGTTGTGTAACGTGTATTGTAACCCTTGGAATTTATATATAATTGTGATGTTTTGTGTTGTGAATGTTTACTTGTGTTAGTACATCATTTAATCACTTAAAATTTATGTCTATAATGATTGAACGGATGTCGTTGAGGCTTAAAATTGATCGAAATCATAAAAATCTGAAAATTGACCCAATTTTAAAAATCTCGCCGACGACGCCATCGACGCTGCCGACAGTGTATTTTTCCTGAAACTTAGGTTATTAATTCAACAAAGCTCACTGACGACGCCGAAGACCCAGCCGACGACGAGATCCCAAAAAACACTGTTAACCGCGATTTTGACCAGTCAACCGCCACTATTCATCATCCCCTTCCTCTTAAAAAATGAAAATTTTGATCCAGGCTTGAAGATCTTAGATTTGGGGATGATTTCAAAGCATTTAGACACCGTATTTTATCATCTCTCGATAAGAGCTTCACTACAACCTAGAAATATTTGTTTTTTACCTTGAATTTCTTCCGCATTGAGAAGGTCCGAAAATTTTGAGAATGTGGAGAAAATATTTGGAAGAAATTCTTGGAATTTAGTTTTGAACTCTTGGAGTCACTCTTGGAAGCCATTATTTGAGTATTTGAAGTGTATTTTGGAATTTTTTTTATAATTTTGATTAAATTGACATGGCTCCGCGACAAAAGAGGCGACTTGAGTTTGACGAGTCTTGTTTTGGCAATGCGAATGCTCAGTCAAGATTTACTTCAGTATTTGAAGGGAAGAAATGTATACAATATTGAGTTTTTGAGAGTCCGGGAGGAGAATTGAACGAGTTATTACCGAACGGAGGTGACAAAACTTCTGTTACACCACCAATAAGGTTGCTGCGAATATTTTGAAAGAATTTTATTCCAATGTGTACTATTCTGAGGATGGAACCATTCGAGTGTGGGGATTTTCTATTAAATTTAGTGCCGCCCGCATTAACTCCTTTTATGAAGTCCCAGACTCTTATGGCTGCCATTATGAAACCTTCAGTACAATGGAAGACCCGCTGAATGATGTCATCAACTTTCTCACTGATGGGAAAAGGACATGGAAGATAAAGCAACGAGAATGGGTAAATTTTTTTGCTTCCATGTTGAATGCCACATCTAAAGCATGACACGATTTTATTTCCTCTACTCTGTTACATACCTATCACCATAGTGAGGTAACAATAGATAGAGCTATTCTAAATTTTTGTATTCAGAATAATTGAACTATAAATGTGGGGAGAATTATTTTTAAGAATATATTAACCACAACAAAGAGTGAAACAAGTGGAGGACTGGGACGTCCTGGCCTCAATTATGCACTTTGCCAACTTTTTAGAGTTGAAGCTGGAGAAGATGAAGAATGGGTTTACCTACCCATTAGTAAAGCTAATTTGAAGACATATGAATCCCATGAAAAATGGAGATCTGGGAGTAAGAGTCAAGAACCTTCTACTAGTGGAGATATCCACTCTACTAGTTATGACCTTCCTTCTTCTAGTTCCCCTACCCTGAATGATTTAATGAATAAGTTGACCTTACAGCGAAAGAGTATAAAGCTAATAAATGAAAGAATTGGGGGATTAGAACATAGACATGATTATGATAGTGAGTACCTACAAAGGCATTCTGACATTGAGATAGATTACTACAAAGCTCAGGCACGACACTACAGATGTGAGCCTGATGTTACTTTTCCTGAATGCCCCCGTTATACTCAGTATCAGCCCAATCCACCTGCTGACCAGGGAGATGAAGATATAGCATGGGACTTTCATATATGATAGTAATTGATGTACTTTTATTTTTGTAATTTGTGTAATAGAGATAGATGTTTGTTTGTTTGTACTTTCATTTTTATTTTTATGTTGTAATTGGATAAATTTTAATTATTGTTATAATTGTTTAGCGTGGTAGTTGAAATTTGCATGTGTAGTTATAATAGATTTTGATTAATACTTTGTAAAATTGTAATGTGATGTGATTTTTATTTGCATTTTAATATCTTTGTAATTGTTTTGTATTTAGTATTGTAGATGTGTTAGCGAAATATTGTGTTTGCATAATGTTTAGTTTTGTACTTATTTCAAAATTTCATTACCCAGCATATTCTCTGATGATTTATACGTATAGAAAGCTCTTAATATTGCATACTAGTTGAAGTAAAAACTTTGAGAAGGACTGCAAAAATTTCAGAATGATGATAATGCCTAAAGTACTGAGGTATGATTTATATTTAAAATTTTTCTTTCCACCTGTATCATTCCATATTGAAAAATTTAAGTTTGGGGGAGGGAAGAAAAAGATTAATTATTAGATGTTCTCAATTTAAATATTTTTAAAAATTATTAATATGATTTTGTGTAGTGAATTTAATTCAGAGAAATATATTTTGTAGATATTTAAATATTATGGTAGATTTAAAGGAATATTTTTTGTAAGAAAAATTAATTTTGTAGATTTAGATATTTAGTATAAAAGAATAAGACTATAGTTAACTATTTAAAGTAAAGGAAACTATATTTTGAAGTGTTAAGAATCTTAGAAATTCATTTGAGAAGAAAAGATTGGGGCTCAATGATGTAAAAGCTATGAAATATTTATAAGGTAAAGGGATGCTTTGAGTTTCAAATTTAGGGAAAGAAAAGTGATGTTCAAAATCATTAAAGGCTATCCAGATATAGTAATCCTCATTTGAAAAAAGGAAAAAGAAAGGATTGACATCAATCCCTGAAAAGAAAAGAAAAAAATATAGGATTGAAAGCAATCCAAATGAAAAAAAAGAAAAAAAGTATAAAAGTGAGGAGAAGCTTGAGGAGATGCCTAATCAAAAATTAGCTTCACTTGGACATACTTAATGGGAAAACCTAAATACATTCCTGAACTTATATTTATAGATTAGCATCTTTTACTAATAGTGTTCTCATAAAGTTCCTATCATTTGAATATTCTAAGTGACTTGATATTACAATAAATAGTCATTCTTGAAATGCNTTTTAGGAGAAAATCACACTTAGACTCACCACACTAAACAATAGAACACTCAAGTAAACTCAATTACACTCTCCCCCATCTAACTACTACTTTTTCTGAGCAATTTTTGCTCTAAATAAAGCATAATATCGGTTTTCTAAGAGGTGCCTCGAATTACTCTTCAAAAAGCGTCCAAATTCATTGAATCTTCTAGAATTTCACCCTGCACCGACCTTGGCACAATCAGCGCCCATGATGGCACCGTCAGTGCCTGTGGCCTGAATTTAATTATGTACTCTCTGTCAAATGGCGCTGTCGGCACTGAGTAATTTTTCTAAAACGCCATTTTGATTCCAAATTCCATGTTTTTTGCTTCCTTTTTGCTTCAAGTCCTAAAAATCATCAACCTGCAACAAAACATAAAAGATACCTTCTTTTAAAATGCAATATCACAAAAAATGAGTATGAATTATAGTTCTAAAAATGCATATATTTTTGGTGCATCACCGAGCTTAATATAAACTCTATCTAATCTTTTCTATTAGGTAGAGGAATTTGTCGGTCAACATTTATGATTTTTACAGATTAAAACGGATGTCATAAATTCTTTAGTTTATTTACTCGAGTTGCACTAGTAAGTAATATGTCTATTCCTTGGAATAGATGTATCACTTACGGTGTTGTGCTCTCTTATTTAAACTATTGTTTATATAGGATCTGTTCCATCTTGTATTTTCAAATTTAAAATATTATTTTCAAAAATTTAATATATATTACATTAGATCAAACATTTTCCTCCTATTTTGGCCAGCGACACCTACCAGGGACCCTTAGCTCCAATCTCTAGACCAAATTGATAAAAGAATCTAACCTGTCACTCTAGAAACATCAATTCTACAACCATCAAATCTTATCTTCCTATCTATTTGCACTCCCCCT
The DNA here is from genome assembly GCA_002079205.1 of Phalaenopsis hybrid cultivar. Classification (NCBI taxonomy): domain Eukaryota; kingdom Viridiplantae; phylum Streptophyta; class Magnoliopsida; order Asparagales; family Orchidaceae; genus Phalaenopsis; species Phalaenopsis hybrid cultivar. The sequence goes on along the minus strand of JXCR01061506.1, from coordinate 140,818 downwards.
CGGACTATCACCACGCTCTTTCCGAAGTAAAATGTGATACTTACAAGTCAAGAAATCTTAGCCCTCTTGGGTCTATAAGTTTCCTAAAAAAATATTAACAATACAAGTGGTCAATGTATAAAGTAGATGAAGGACTGGTAAAAATATCATCACAATTTTTTGAAATAAAAGAAGTTTTAAAGAAAATCAAAATCACTTACTTGATTACTTCATATTACAAGAGAAAGAGAGAAAACTACTCAAAATGCATGGAGATTACAAAACAAAATATATTTATATAACTCAAATCCAATGTACAAACTTAAAGATAAAGATACAAACACTTATTTAGAATGTTTGCTCAAGAATTTCTTTGAAATTCTCTGACTTCTCTGACTCCAAAGACACTTATAAGACTCACAAACTTCAGAAATAACAAAGACTCACACAGAAATCTTCCCACACCCTTAACACACTCTCACACTATGTGACTCCATATATCCAACCATCCCCCTCCCTAGTCTCTTAGAATTAATCTCTATTTATAGATCTTCAAAAATGACTAAGGTTTGCTTAAGGAATCTCTTCAAAATTCATCTGCATTCAATGAATCTTCTTGAAAGTAACTGTGGTGTCTAGGCGCCAAACTGTCGTGCCTAGGAGCTAGCTAATTTCTGCATCTGGTGCCTCGGTACCAGCTCAGCTGGTTTGACAATTTTCTTTAGTTTATCCCATTTTTCTCCTTTTTATGTATTTTTGCTCTTTTTTACTCTTAAACTCATTTTCTTGCACCTACAACCAAAAACATAAAATAAGTTTCATTAATATATAATATCCTAAAAAGTTAAGCATAAAATGTGCATAAAAATAGGTATTTTTAAGGTAGATCAGGCTAAGAGTCCAAAATTATGAAATTGGGTAGAATTGAGGTTCAATGAGGATGTTAATCACAAAACTACCCTTATGGTACCATAAGAACTATGTAATTCTTATTTTGAACCATCATATGTTGTTCCTAGCCATCCTAGCCAAAGGATGAGGGGTTGGGGGGCCACCCACACGAGTCTCCAAAAGAGTAGGGAATCATGCTAAGAATTCTTGGTTTAGGGTTTTAGGTTGTGAGTAAAAGTGAGGGGTTCAAGTGTGTGTGTGCAAGACATACTCAGACTACACTACCCACCTAAGGCCAGACATTTCTATGGTGACTCATCTCGAGATCCCCATGTTAGTGTCATCCTACAAAGTGCTGGAGGTCAAAACCNAGACATTCCTATGGTGACTCATCTCGAGATCCCCATGTTAGTGTCATCCTACAAAGTGCTGGAGGTCAAAACTAAACATGTGGAACTCTAAGAAAAGTAAAGAAGTGTCTAAAATTTCTAATGGGGTAGGCTTCCATTACTAGTCCTCTAAGATATCCAGCAGGAAAATCCTATGCCTAGCTCCTAGGCTTTTAAGGTAGAAAGACTAGACCTCAACAAAATGTGAGGTTAACACATCTCTTCTCTGTCCCAACGAAAACCATTAACTTCATGAATGAAACTTCGTGATATAATCGCCATCATAGCTAGCTGGGAAGGGAACAAAGGGATCACGACTTACAGAGACAACTGAAGCTATCATCTTTCTCATCCTTTAAACTCATTTTCGGAGGCTTCACTTACGTCAAATTTGTGTCTTGCATCACTATGTTGCATCAGTTGCATAGATTGCATAAGGTTAGAGCCTGAGACTATAGAGGCTTTCAACATGGCTGAGGTAATTTCATCTCTTTCTATCCTCTCTCCCTTATCAGTTCTAAAACTCTTACAGTTTACAAATTCCTCATCTATTTTCCTTTCTCATTAGATGATCTTCTTTTACATGAAGAAGTCTTCTAATTATGTCATTTGAATGGATTTTTCTTACTTTGCTTATCTATTTCGAGCTCGTTATGTTGAATTTTGTTTCTCATATCTCATCAATTATTTATGATCTATTGGGGATATTTTTTTTTTGCAAGTGGATATTGTTTTATAGTGTATAAAATTTCAATGATTGCTTCTATGATGTGTTGTTGGGATATCTGACAGTAGATCATTATTATTGATATACCTTACATGCATCCAATCTTTTCCTTGGAGAATAGGACTAATGGGAAGAAAGAAAAAAAAATTGTGGTGGTTTGTTTGAATGATTACTTTTCTTGTTTATATGATTGAACATTAGTGGAATGATAGATAGACCGATTGCTTGTTGGGCATCGTATGGGCTTGTCATATGCAACATTTTTTTTATTTATAGAATGCAAGTATGATTTATGAGAATGGAAAAATGTACCAAGTCTTACTTACCTTTATTTTCCATACTTCAAAATTAGTTTTTTTGTTTTTACATTGAAATGAATTGTGCAAGTTATTAAGTAATGAGCTTTGGCTTTAAGTTAATTATAAATTACAATAGTTTTTACTAAGCCTTCAATCTGAGTGTCACATGTCAGGCACTAAAAAGTGTTTCAATTTTTCTCGTTAGTATATTTCTTAAATTCTATCAATATCATTTGCTTCTATTTTGATCTATTCTTCTTCCTACCTGTGACTTTATTTATTTTCTATGGTCTCTCGACTTTTTCAATGTTCGTGATATACACCGTCTCAAATTTAAAATTAAATTTATCATAAATTTAATTATCATTTTAATATTTTTTTCNATACACCGTCTCAAATTTAAAATTAAATTTATCATAAATTTAATTATCATTTTAATATTTTTTTCTTTTTTTNNNNAAATACAATTCAAAGTGATTTCAAATTATATATATATATATATATATAATTTTGGTAAGTGGTGTTTTAATTTTTGAAAATATGAGACCGAATCGATCTCATACAGATAATATTTTAAATAAACAAGCACAACACTGCAAGTGACGTGCATATCCTGAAGAATAGACACATTACTTGATAGTGAGACTCAATTAAATAAACTAAGGAATTTATGGCATTCGTTTTAGTATGTGAAACTTATATGTTGACTGGGAAATTCCCCTAGCTAATATAAGAGATTAGATAAAGTTTATATTATGCTAGGTTCCAAAGTTTCCTATACGGGCAAGCCCCTATAGTTGATTACATCTTAGACAATCGAAATTACTTAAGAAAACTATCAATTTAGATCGGACGATATTGTCTTCAAAGATCTCAAAGTTTAGAGTTTTCAAAGTCGGACATGGAAAATTTAAATGGAAAAGATCAAATAGGAACATTTATTTTCGGAATCCAAAGACAAAAAACTAGGAGTTTCGACAGATCCTGAGGAAAACCCTTAGTGACTTCTCAAGCTATCCTACGATTTGGCTTCATTTTGAGGAAATATTATTAAATATTTCATCCTACCAATTATTATTATTGAAGGGTTACACTTGCATGACACAATCATAAAAATATCCTGGAAGATAGTAGGATTTATGTCGTAATGAACGTCAAACCTAGAGCCCAAGGAGAGTTATGACTTAACTTGCACAACATGGTTGTGCAAAGGCCTAAAGATAAGTTGAGGATTTATGTCGTACTAAATTGGCTACCTTGAAGTTTTATGGCTTATTATTTAATTGTAAGGAAAGTTTTGATGTTGTAAACCTATTTTCTCTTTCAAATTTGTTCTTCTATACATTCTTTTCATGTTGCCCACATAGTTAGCTCCAAGTTCCTCATCGAAGTGACAGCTCTAGGGTCAAGGTTTTACAGTTTAAGTGACAAGTTTTATTATTTTTCAAGTGTCATGAGGGGTTAAAGGTTATTAGAGTAACACCGATTAGGATCTTACGGTTACCTCATTCTAGCACCACTATTATCTTTTGAATTTACTTAGTATAAATTAGTTGTTAAGCTCTTTTAAACTAGGGAGATCTTATTAGCAACACTAGGTTACCTAATTCAGGTACTCCCGTAAATTCAAAAGGATAAATTATGTTGTTTGTTGTTTTTGAAAATGTAAATTTAATTTTGAAAATGTGTTTTTGTGTTTTGTCAGTTTTGGTTAGTTTTGTAGGTAAAGTAAATAATTACAGGTAGAAAATGTTGTTAGGTAAATAAATAAAATTGAAATGCATAAAATGTAAATGCGTACCTGAGCCTCTGCTACCATTGCATGCTTAACATCATAAAGCAAAACAAATTTATAAGAATTATAAATAAATTGCATGAAAGTAAACAAGAGCATCCTGTGCAGAAATAATAGGAAAACAAATTGTAGTAAAACATGAGCAAGTAACAAAAAACCCATAATCACATATGGAAGAACAGAACTAAGTGTAAGACATTGGTAAAGGTGGGGGCTCAGAGCTGGACTATGTGCTTCTCAACCTTGAGTGAGAGCTACCAACCCGATAACCTAAGGATGGCAGTTCTAACCTCGATTCAAGTGATTAACCGTGGACCTTTATAAGCTTTTATTTTTAATTTAATTTTTTTGATTTTAGGATATACTTTAACAAGCAAAAGAAATTTTATTTTTGTAAATACTTTGTAAAGTAGTGTAGTCCACATGTTAATTATTTTGATCGAGCTAAGACTACAGACAACTTAAGAGTATCAGAAGAAACAATCTCATCAAGAGTCGGTGAATAGTATCATCGGTTCTTATCCTCTCTCTTTATTAAAGGTCCTTGTGGTAAGAGATACTATTCTAAATTCCACTTCATATCCCTTATTTATCACACAATAGCAATATCATCATCGCCCTAGCCACCTAAACCTCAGACTTACGCAAGCTCGCTGATTCGTATGTGGCAAAAATAAATATTCCCGGTTGCTCACAGAGATTTAAATACCTTATAGAAGACTTAAATCCTTGCGCATTGGGTCAATTAATAAAGGAAAAATAGTGTATAGCGTTTTTAGTGATTTAGTTGAATTATCAGGTCCCGAGGTATAACTTGATGGGCCTTAAAAGTTTTAATTGATGATTTTATTGAACAAAGCGCAATAATTTTAGTTGTTCTTCAAAATATTTAAAAGATTATAAAAGTGTTTGGGGTATCACCCTAACTAACTTTTAGAACCCTTTGAACTGTTTCAAGCACATTTAAACTTATTATGTTGTTAAGTTAATCATCCGAAGTTAAATTTAGATCTAGTGGTAATTAATTTCTCATGTGCTCAATGAACCTTGATGTTTTAATTATCCCATGAGCAGGGTACTTAGACATTCCATTGATGTTTTATTTAAGAGTTATGTAAGTGGATGCCCTTAAGGGCAAGCTCAGTCATTATGGATCATGGACTCATGATTAAAGTTGAGCTTGTAGTGTTTTAAAAGTGTTCATGGTTGATTAAGTTTCCTTTTTTCTAAACCTCATTAAGCAAATTCAAATCAAGCCTAGCTCACTACTAAGCCCTTAAATTAAACTTTCAGGGTTGATTTGCGATAATCAAAATGTCGAGTTAAATGGCTTTAATTATTAATCAAAGATCATGCTTATCATCTAATCACCAATTAGGGGCTTCAAATAAATAAGTTATCATCTTCTTAGCTCAACCCCACTACCTTAGGATCATCCAATTTTATCAACTTCCAAGTCACAATAATTTAGGAAAATTAAAAATTTTACCCTTGTGAAAAAATGGTGATTTGGTTTCTACCTCTTAAACCCTTATATTTCAAACATCTAAAAGAGGATTCATTATGATCAATATTACACATCTACCCTTTGAATTAACCTAAAATTTATCATAATTACCATTTTGCCCCTAGGGTATTCTACTTCATAAATCATTAAATTGAACTCACATGACTTTGATATTTTCTTAGTACCTCACTCATGAGTCAATTAAAATATGAGATGTAAAATTATAATTTTTTGTTTTTTATTTAATTTTTATAATTATTTTTACTCAAAAATAAGGATTTTCAGTGTTAATTCATTCAATTAATCAAAGTAAAGTTTTTTTCATTAGAAAAATTATTAGAGGTTCACCTAGGCTAGAGGACCATCTGGGTCAAATTTCATAAGTTTTTTAGTTATATTTTAATTATTATAATTATTTAATGATTTTAGTCAATAATTAAA
>JXCR01061506.1:77122-133908 GCA_002079205.1 Phalaenopsis hybrid cultivar | reverse complement strand
AAATAAAAAAATTAATGAAGATATAATTATTTAAAAATGTATAAGATATGAAAGTTTCAACTGAATAACTATTTCATTAATCAAAATTATTGAATACATCTTAAAAAGATCCTAAAATATACGTAGTCATTTGTATCACCCTTATATTGCCAAGAATGTCTATAATTTTTTCGGATTAAACTGAAGTTCCTTGTTTCAAATTTTGAATTGATGCCATTGACTTAGCAATCATCTTAAAATTTTTATATACTCATCTACGTCGCGTATTTTTAATGAAGCTATAGAAGGCAACTAATTTAGATTTTCTTTATTTTGAAGATCATTTCAAGAAACTTATATGATAGAAATTAGTTATTTTGTTTCTATAGTTATACATAAATAATAAGATAAAGTTTCTCTTTTCTCATTTACATACAGGTAAGGCAATTGACCAGGGAGTTGCATACATGCTTATGATCATCGCGCTTATAATAACATACGTGCCTCACACAACCAACCTCTTTAGTTCAATGGCTGGTGGTGTTTTTGGTTCATCTTTGAGGATGTATTAGTTTCTTGTTGAGATTTAAGATAGGTTCTTGTTATTGTAATAATTAGCAGAGGAAATTTAAGCATTGCAATGCAATGTTGAATTTTATGCAATTTTTTCTGTAAGGTTCATTGTGCTGTCTTCAGACGGCTCCATATTGATCTACAGGATCAAGGAAATAACTAAGTTATCCTTATATGCCGGAAATATTTGGTAATGATCAAGAATGTAATATAAAATCTTTAGTGATTGATAGCTTTATCTACCAATATGTTTTGTTTCGAAACCTAATGGGAGAGAGAAAAGGAAACAGTCTCAATGAGTCAAATAAAGTAAATAAATAAATAATAATAAAAGAGTGCTAAAGAGTGTCAAGGAAAAATCATAGAGAGTTAGTGATATATTTGAGCAAAATAAATTCTCAAAACCAAGTAAATGATATAAGAAGCCTACTCGAGTTCTAAAACTTTGTCTATAGATGAAAAAGACAGACGAATAGTATGAATGTGGCAACATAGTGTGATGGTTAACAACAAAAATAAACGACTTGAGTGGATGTTGCTTGCTATGCNAGAGTGGAGGGAAAGTGAGAGATTTCTTCCTCCTTACCGCTTCGAAGAAGAATTCTGTGTACTGTAAAGAAATGAAGAGATTCAGAGGAACTTCGAGGAGTTTGCTTGGGGTGGAATTAGAGATAAGTGGTATTTACTTATTTTAGTTTCTATGACTTTGTTTTTATATATAAATTTCGAGTTTTCTCGTATCTTCCCCATGAGTTCTGAGTAGTTTTCTTTTTCTTTCTCCTTGTCTTGAGATTTTGTGAAATGGTGATTTGAATTGGTTGAGCCTTAAGAATGTTACAGAAGTTGTGATGATCTTTTCACTTCGATCTTAATTTACTTTCAATATAACCAATTGATATGTTAAAATATGTTGAGTTTTACAAATAAAGTGAAGATTACATCCAAGATTCAGGGAGGTCAAATTCTTTAAATGTTGGGTGCAAATAAATAGGGAAATTAAATTATCGGCCGTAGAATTGGAGATTTTAGAGTGACAGAGTAAAATCTTTAATTTGGTCCTATCGTTTAGGTGCTGATGTGTAGATGTTAGCCCTCAGGTGAGGGGAACATGGGAGCTCCGAAGTGAGAGCAGTGCTGAAGTGTAGATGTTAGCCCTCAGGCGAGGGGAACGTGGGAGCTCCGAAGTGAGAGCCTATATCCTCCCAGCCTAGCCGCAGATTTAGTAAACAAGCATAGGATTAGTCAATGTTCTTTATGTCTGGATCAAAGGGTAAGGAATAGGTCCTATTTGGCACAATATAATTTGAACCAATTCACTTTATCCATTCACTATAATTTCTTGACAGGGAGAAACTATTGGCACAATATAAATTGAACTAATTCATTTTATCCATTCACTATAATTTCTTGACAATAATATAAATTGAACTAATTCATTTTATCCATTCACTATAATTTCTTGACAAAGAGAAGGATGCTTTCTTATATATCATTTGGCACAATATAATTTGAACTGATTCACTTTATCCATTCACTATAATTTCTTGACAAGGTGTGGCACAATCCAATTTGAACTAATTCACTTTATCCATTCACTTTAATTTCTTGACAAGGAGATGGGTGCTTTCCTTCGTATTGAACTCACATTAGAATTCACTATAATTTCTTGACAAGGAGAAGGATGCTTTCTTATATATTGAATATCACATTTAACTAATTTATTAGTAGAATTAGTTATTTAAGAGTTATTAAAATTACATATTTATTTCAATTGTCTATTAATGACAGATAAGTAATTTGAATTATATTATTGTGATTAAGTATTGATTTTCTAAAATCTTAGTTCGTAGCCTCTAATATTAATCCCTGTGGGATCGATATCCAAGACTCCATTAGAGCCCTGTATTACTTGAGTGATACATATACTTGCGTTGATAATTGTGACTTTATAATTATTGAATATTTTATATACATCTTTTTTGAATCTATAACAGCTGTCAAGTTTTTGGCGACGTTGCCGGGGAATTAAATCTTCAAGCAGCAATATCAAATTCTTGTATTTTTAAGCATATATAAAGTCGTTGTCACCCTCCATCCATTAAAGTAGGCAAACACTATAATGTTAAGTAGCATGGGGTTAGATTCTTAAAAATTGTTCCATATTGCACAAGTGCACAAAATAATGTAGGTGGGTGCATGGATGCTCTGGATGGGCATCAAGGCATGACTAGAGAATCCATACAGGGTAGTGCTAATGAATGGTGCTAGACCTAAAATCACTAAGTGTATGTTTACCCATATAAGGTAAAGAAATGAGCCCTGAGGTATTTCATCTAGATGTTGCCATCAAAATGTAATAAAAATTATGCTAATAAATGACCCCCAACAATAGTTCTACAACAGTAAGATACAATGCTCATGTTGGCAATCATCATTCATCCAAAGACTATGTCGAGTGTGATGGATCAACAAGGCATAAAATTGCCAAAAATATTCCACACAAAACTGAAGAAGAATTAGTAACCCTTCATTGGTCAAACAAAATAACCCCAATGGACTTAGAAAAGTCAAATTATGGAGGTAACATACTTATAAATTGATGTTATCATGTTTCAACTTTGAGGTATATGGCCTTCATCGATTGAACTAAATATGTTGTGGTATTTAAGAAGAATGTACTATAGAAATAACCAACATGGTATAAATCCAAGCGTTGTTCAGTGCAGTACACTTTTAAAATTTATGCTACGGGGATCTGAACCAAAATAAGCATAAGCCTCCATTGGTCAATAACAATCGCAGAAAATACATGTTACCAAGTCAGCAAGGTGTGAGCAAGAACCAAATATCAATGAAAGAACAGACTTAGAGAAGTCATTTTATTTTGAGCTCAAATAAGCAAATGACCATCATCAGTCAAATGATGGGCCCATAAAATTTGCATGCTTAACAAGTATATAGCTTTTCATCGATTGAACAAAAGAGAGATGATAACCTTAAAAAAGCTCATGTTATGGATCTGAACTGGCTGAGTATATGATCCAACATCGGTCAGATTGAAAAACATTGTAGAGATCAAATCGGATGTGTTCTAAGAACTAAGTGTCAGTCAAACATATGANGAGACCAAGGTGTTCTAAGTATAACTATGAAACTTTAGGTATTAGATATGTAAATTTATAAGAATTGTGTGGTGTGTGCATAAAATTTCCAAAAATCAATTTGAATTTATTTTTATTGGAACTTTAGTTTGAACTAAATTTGATGAGCTAGAATTTGTAGTTTGACTTCAAACCAGTCACTGGTTTGTGTTCAAATCCCAAATGACAATTAAATTTTGAATTGGATTTAACCTAGTATGAATCACTAGTGCCATACTATCGAAAGGGAAAGTATTCATAATTGACTATAACTAGTTAGTGATAGTACTTAAAATATACATTATACTCATTATATGAGAATTCTAAATTGATTATGAGAAATTAAAAGGTTAAGTCATGTTTATAGCAAATACAATTACACAATTTTGAAGATTATGAGTAATAAAGTATAAAGTGCGTGATTCAAATCTTTGACCTCAAAGATAAAATCATCTTCTTTAACTATAGGTTGTAAGTCTTTGAAAAAGTTAAAATAAAAATGTATATAAAAGCATCTTCTTTTTTTTCTCGGGTTCATCAACTTTGTTGACTAAACTAGTTTGGACAAGTGTTGTCACCTTGATTAGGTTTAATGTAGCACCAGTGCAGCTACCCATGTGTCTCATTGAAAATGAAGAGTTAGAAATGCCATACTACGGTTGGCAAGATTTGGTATTTACATTGAATTACCATATTAGAAAAAGTACATTTTAAAATCATAAATCTAGAATTGAACCAAGGGTGTCTTTTCGAATGTGTTTTAATTTTTGAAAGTGGTATTTTAATTTTTGAAAATATGAGACTGAATCGATCTCATACAGATAATAGTTTAAATAAACAAGCACAACACCGCAAGTGACATGCCTATTTTGAAGAATAGACACATTACTTGATAGTGAGACTCGATTAAATAAACTAAGAAATTTATGACATTCGTTTTAGTCTGTGAAACTTATATGTTGACTGGGAAATTCTCCTAGCTAATATAAGAGATTAAATAAAGTTTATATTATGTTAGGTGTCAAAGCTTTCTATACGAGCAAGCCCCTATAGTTGATTACATATTAGACAATCGAAATTACTTAAGAAAACTATCAATTTAGATCAGAAGATATTGTCTTCAAAGATCTCAAAGTTTAGAGTTTTCAAAGTCGGACATGGAAAATTTAAATGGAAAAGATCAAATAGGAACATTTATTTTCGGAATCCAAAGAGAGAAAGCTAGGAGTTTTCACGGATCTTGAGGAAAACTCTTAGTGACTTCCCAAGCTATCCTACGGTTTGGCTTCAATTTTGAAGAAATATTATTAAATATTTTATCCTACCATTTATTATTATTTAAGGGCTACACTTGCATGACACAATCATAAAAATATCCTGGAAGATAGTAGGGTTTATGTCGTAATGAACGTCAACCTCAGAGCCCAAGGCGAGTTACGGCTTAAATTGCACAACATGGTTGTGCAAAGGCCTAAAGATAAGTTGAGTATTTATGTCGTACTAAATAGGCTACCTCAAAGTTTTATGGCTTATTATTTAATTCTAAGGAAAGTTTTGATGTTATAGACCTGTTTTCTCTTTCAAATTTGTTCTTCTGTACATTCTTTTCATGTTGCTCATAGAGTTAGCTCCAAGTTCCTCATCGAAGTGACAACTCTAGGGTTAAGGTTTTATAGTTTAAGTGACAAGTTTCATTATTTTTCAAGTGTCATGGGGGGTTAAAGTTGATTAGAGTGACACCGATTAGGATCTCACAGTTACCTCATTCTAGCACCTCTATTATCTTTTAAATTTACTTAGTCTAAATTAGTTGTTAAGCTCTTTTAAACTAGGGAGATCTTGTTAGCAACACTAGGTTACCGAATTCAAGGTATTCTCGTAAATTCAAAAGGTTATATTATTTTGTCTGTTGTTTTTGAAAATGTAAATTTAATTTTGAAAATGTGTTTTTGTGTTTTGTCAATTTTGGTTAGTTTTGTAGGTAAAGTAAATAATTGCAAGTAGAAAATGTTGTAAGGTAAATAAATTAAATTGAAATGCATAAAATGTAAATGTGTACCTGAGCCTCTGCTATCATTGCATGCTTAACATCATAAAGCATAACAAATTTATAAGAACTATAAATAAATTGCATGAAAGTAAACAGGAGCATCCTGTGCAGAAAAAGTAGGAAAACAAATTGTAGTAAAACATGAGCAGGTAACAAAAAACCCATAATCACATATGGAAGAATAGAACTAAGTGTAAGACATTAGTAAAGGTTGGGGCTCAGAGCTGGACTATGTGCTTCCCAACCTTGACTTAGAGCTACCAACCCGATAACCTATGGAGGGCAGTTCTAACCTCGATTCAAGTGATTAACCGTGGACCTTTATAAGCTTTTATTTTTAATTTAATTTTTTTGATTGTAGGGTATACTTTAACAAGCAAAAGAAATTTTATTTTTGTAAATACTTTGCAAAGTAGTGTAGTCCACAGATTAATTACTTTGATCGAGCTAAGACTACAGACAACTTAAGAGTATCAGAAGCAACAATCTCATCAAGAGTCGGTGAATAGTATCATCAGTTTGTATCCTCTCTCTTTATTAAAGGTCCTTGTGGTAAGAGATACTACTCTATATTCCACTTCATATCCCTTATTTAGCACACATTAGCAATATCATCATCACCCTAGCCACCTAAACCTCAGACTTACGTAAGCTCGTTTATCCGTATGTGCCAAAAATAAATATTCCCGGTTGCTCACAGGGATTTAAATACCTTATAGAAGACTTAAATCCTTGCGCATTGGGTCAATTAATAAAGGATAAATGGTGTAGAGCATTTTTAGTGATTTAGCTAAATTATCGGGTCCCGATGCATAACTTGATGGGCCTTAAAAGTTTTAATTGATGATTTTATTGAACAAAGCGCAATAATTTTAGTTTCCTTCAAAATATTTAAAAGATTATACAAGTGTTTGGGGTATCACCCTAACTAACTTTTAGAACCCTTTGAACTGTTTCAAGCACATTTAAACTTATTATGTTGTTAAATTAATCATCCGAAGTTAAATTTAGATCTAATGGTAATTAATTTCTCATGTGCTCAATGAACCTTGATGTTTAATTATCCCATGAGCAGGGTACTTAGACATTCCCTTGATGTTTTATTTAAGAGTTATGTAAGTGGATGCCTTTAAGGGCAAGCTTAGTCATTATGGATCATGGACTCATGATTAAAGTTGAGCTTGTAGTGTTTTAAAAGTGTTCATGGTTGATTAAGTTTCCTTTTTCTAAACCTCATCAAGCAAATTCAAATCAAGCCTAGCTCACTACTAAGCCCTTAAATTAAGTTTTCAGGGTTGATTTGCGATAATCAAAATGTCAAGTTAAATGGCTTTAATTATTAATCAAAGATCATGCTTATCATCTAATCACCAATTACGGGCTTCAAATGAANGGGTATCACCCTAACTAACTTTTAGAACCCTTTGAACTGTTTCAAGCACATTTAAACTTATTATGTTGTTAAGTTAATCATCCGAAGTTAAATTTAGATCTAGTGGTAATTAATTTCTCATGTGCTCAATGAACCTTGATGTTTTAATTATCCCATGAGCAGGGTACTTAGACATTCCATTGATGTTTTATTTAAGAGTTATGTAAGTGGATGCCCTTAAGGGCAAGCTCAGTCATTATGGATCATGGACTCATGATTAAAGTTGAGCTTGTAGTGTTTTAAAAGTGTTCATGGTTGATTAAGTTTCCTTTTTTCTAAACCTCATTAAGCAAATTCAAATCAAGCCTAGCTCACTACTAAGCCCTTAAATTAAACTTTCAGGGTTGATTTGCGATAATCAAAATGTCGAGTTAAATGGCTTTAATTATTAATCAAAGATCATGCTTATCATCTAATCACCAATTAGGGGCTTCAAATAAATAAGTTATCATCTTCTTAGCTCAACCCCACTACCTTAGGATCATCCAATTTTATCAACTTCCAAGTCACAATAATTTAGGAAAATTAAAAATTTTACCCTTGTGAAAAAATGGTGATTTTGTTTCTACCTCTTAAACCCTTATATTTCAAACATCTAAAAGAGGATTCATTATGATCAATATTACACATCTACCCTTTGAATTAACCTAAAATTTATCATAATTACCATTTTGCCCCTAGGGTATTCTACTTCATAAATCATTAAATTGAACTCACATGACTTTGATATTTTCTTAGTACCTCACTCATGAGTCAATTAAAATATGNTGATTTTGTTTCTACCTCTTAAACCCTTATATTTCAAACATCTAAAAGAGGATTCATTATGATCAATATTACCCATCTACCCTTTGAATTAACCTAAAATTTATCATAATTACCATTTTTCCCCAAGGGTATTCCACTTCATAAACCATTAAATTGAACTCACATGACTTTGATGTTTTCTTAGTACCCACTCATGCGTCAATTAAAATATCAGATGTAAAATTATAATTTTTTGTTTTTTATTTAATTTTTATAATTATTTTTACTCAAAAATAAGGATTTTCAGTGTTAATTCATTCAATTAATCAAAGTAAAGTTTTTTTCATTAGAAAAATTATTAGAGGTTCACCTCTGCTAGAGGACCATCTGGGTCAAATTTCATAATTTTTTTAGTTATATTTTAATTATTATAATTATTTAATGATTTTAGTCAATAATTAAATAGAAAATATAATTTAATTTCAAAATTTACTTTTTATGTTTTTTTAATCTCTCTGAGTTTAGAGAACTCAAAGAAAAAAATTTTCATTTTTATAATTTTCATTTTATTTATTTTAATTATTTTAATGAATAATCAAGGAAAATACATTTTAGACATTTAAAAATACATAAGTTTATTAGGAAATTTATGAAAAATATTTTAAATGTTCTTAAGTGCTCACGAAACAATTTGTGACATTTTGGTATCATTTTATGTTTTTGTGATTTTTAATTATTTTAGTTATNACTCAAAGAAAAAAATTTTCATTTTTATAATTTTTAATTTATTTATTTTTAATTATTTTAATGAATAATCAAGGAAAATACATTTTAGACATTTAAAAATGCATAAGTTTATTAGGAAATTTATGAAAAATATTTTAAATGTTCCTAAGTGACCACGGAACAATTTGTGACATTTTGGTATCATTTTATGTTTTTGTGATTTTTAATTATTTTTAATTACTTTTAAATTAAAAATAAGCTAAAAATGAAATATTTATTTTAACACCAATTTTATTTTTCTTGAGTGCATATGGTCACAAGGATCACTCCAAGCCACTTTTTATAATTTTCTTGATTATATTTTATTTATTATAACTATTTTAGTGAAAAAATCTCATTTACCTTAAAATNAACACCAATTTTATTTTTCTTGAGTGCATATGGTCACAAGGATCACTCCAAGCCACTTTTTATAATTTTCTTAATTATATTTTATTTATTATAACTATTTTAGTGAAAAAATCCCATTTACCTTAAAAAAGTTTTGATATGAAATACAATTCAAAGTGATTTCAAATTTTTACAAAGACTTAAAATTATCATTATCTTCACTGTGAATAAATTTTTATGATTTTTTAAATTATATTTTATTTTCTTTAATTTTTATTGGTTTTAATAACTTAATCATATGTACAATACTCTTAATTATTTAAACTTATTTAATATTTTTCCTAGGGTCCTCTGACCACAATGAACCTACTAAAATAAATCCCATATTTTTTTATTCTTTATTTTAATTTATATAATTATTTTAATCAAACAAGGGTGACTTAACTTTGAAAATTGGGGCTTTTAGGGTTATGGGTGTTCTCTGACTTTAGAAAAATCAGAAAACCCTCCTAATCACATGCAAAATAAATGCTCTAAATTTCAAGTCATGGTGATTACTATTTAATTAAATATATTAAAACAAGTTCTAGAGAATTTAATTAATTAAAAATAAAACACATGACAAATAGTTTTTATTTTTCATTCATAATTTTCTCCTCTATTCATCGAGAAACTGAATATTTTTATTTTATTTTTATGATATTTCTACACCAAGTTATGATTTTTTAAAGTTTCAGTATTTAATTAAATCAAGCAAAGCCCTAATTATCCATTTATCCATGCAACACTGACTCAATCTTAGGCAGTTCCGAAAGCCCACACGGCGTGCTCCCATCTGACGCCACCTTCCTTCTTAGCGCTGACTTGGCGCACGCTTTATGCCCCCAGCTTCCGCCCAACACCATCTGGTCTGTTGATTCGATACATGTGCGAATGTACGGCATCCATTCATCATATTCATTTGTTCTAAGCAGAGAACTGTCCACACTAAAATGCTTTGATCTCACGCAATACGCAACCAAATCACTCACGATTTGTTCCTACTTGTGCATCTAACTGAGACAAACATATCTATACGGTTGATCATGCATGAAATTAAAGTATCTTCATAAAAGCTCAAACCAAGCTTGGATTTGGATGAAATGATGTATAACTTAACCCAAGAGGTGAGGCCTCAATTTGGTCTATTCTAAAGCTTTGTTGTAAGTCCACAAATGTCCTCAAGGCATTGGAACAAGTAGAGGTTGAGTCTGTGCAAGAGTTTGATTGGAGGGTGGTGCGGACTTGGTCAAAGTATGATGCAAAGGGCTCAAAGGATGGGGCTTTTAGTGGAGAACTTCTCCTTGTGCTTTGGTGAAGCTCAGGAGTAAGTTAATTTGAAGATTGGTCAAGGTTTATGGAATGAAAAACAACTAACCAAGATCTCAAGGGAGAAATTGGGCTTAGATAGTGGGAATGGGTGGCTAAGGATAGATGGATTGAACACAGTGAGGTTAGGAGAAGCTTTGGAAACAAATTGACTGAGTATTCCAAGGGATTTGGCACTTCTTGTTCAATGGCTGAAAGAGGGGGATTTTATAGCCATGGCCAAGGGATGAGCCCTGGGATCTGATTACCTGGACTCTAGAGGCTGAGGTGGAGGGCTGAGCGGTGTCAGCATCCAATGGGAAAGCGTCACAAGGGATAAGCTCAATTTTGGGTTCAGAGGTGGGGTGACCTCCTTGATTTTGAGCACTCCAGATACTAGGATGGCTCGTCAGGACTGAGGTGGTGGCTAGCTGTCAGGGAGCTCAGATGAAGGATTAATGGTGATAACCTTGAGTGTTTGATGTCTAGTGGCATGTGTAAGTTGGTTTGGCCAAATTAAGGTGGAAAATCCCATAATTTAGGGGACCATTGGTCCATTGCTCAAAAGAGGGTCATTAGGTGATGTGATTAACATCATATGATGCTTAGGAATGGAAGAAAAAATTAAGGTTTGGATTAATTTGAATGCTTTGAGGTGGATTTGAAATTAAGTTCAAAATTGGGTTTAAGCTTAGGTTTAGATTTTGGATACATTTGGGCTTGGGTCCAAATCAATTGAAAGCTCAAATTGGTTTAGGGAAGTGGCATCAAGACTTTAGGAAGTGAATTTTGTGAAATTGAATTGATCACATGGTTCAATTTAGATGAAATTTGAAATTGGGTAAATTTTGGGCATTTGACTTGGACTTAAGTTCGGGTCTAGACCAATTGAGGGCTCAATTTGGTCTAAAGGAGTGTTATGAAGAGTTTAGGATTCAAAATTGGGAAATTGGATTGGTTATGGGATTTAATTTGATGGAATTTGAAGGTATAGTCAAATTGGGGATTTTGGCCCATAATTGAAATTAGGGTTTCACCGAATCTTCATTTACTATGATTTCACCCGACTAGTGGATACCACACTTTATTCTAGATAGAGCCATTACGATCTCCTAAGGGGGAGTGCAAATACATAGGGAGATAAATTTTGATGGGCATATAGTTGGTTAGTTCTAGAGTGAGAGGCTAGATTCTTATCAATTTGGCTTAAGGTTTAGTACCCTGACGCTAGTATTTGACCATCATGATGGCATAGGCTAAGAGCATCTAGAGGTGAGAGGCTAGATAACACCGATATGGAGTTAAGATGTTAAGGAATTTTCCTTAAGTTAGCTAATGTTCTTAACAAGCATCGCGAGGGGGTAAAGAATAAGGTATGCTTCTATTTGTCACAATACATCAATTTTGTCTTAAATCATTTGAATCCTACATAGATTAAAATCTCTTTGTAAGGGGAAAAGTTTTTAATAATACCCAATCTCGTTATTATATTTTGTTAAGTTGTTATATTTAGTTGTTACTTTCCTTATTAGCTCTTAAGAAGTAGTTTTTAGTAAGAATATCATTTTAGAATTCTTCTCTTTTTAATTTGTAATTTAAATAAAATTTTTGTAAGTTCAGCAAAAGAGTTACTGCATTTCTCGTGGGATCGATACTAGGGTTTTTAAGGAAAATCCTATATTACTTGAAATGATACGTATACTTGTGTAGTACTCACAGTGTGAAAATCTATTATAAATCATTACATTTGTTCACACTAGCCGCTAGATAAAATTTGAGATATATTTTTTGGAAAAATTAAGGAGATTAAAAATACAAGTAATCGTGGGTCGGGTCAAGGGGTATTTTGGTAATTTTGGCAATTTTAGGGGTATTTTGAGAATTTTGAGAATTTTAAGGTGTTTTGGGCAATTTGAGTGGGTTGAAATGGTTTGAGGTGATTTTTTAAGGGAATTTGAGAATTTGGAAAATTTTGGAAAAATTAGAAATTCAAGAGCATTTTGGTAATTTTGGTGAAGTTTGGGGCAGAAGGTCAAAATTGGGTATTTCAGCGAAATTGAGGTTCAATGAGAAGGCTAATCACAAAATTACCCATTTAGTGCCATGAGACCAAGGAAATCCTTTATTTTGGATTCTCCATGTGTTAGTCCTAACCATCCTAGCCATGGGCAAAGAGTTTGGGGGCCACCCACACGTGTTTCCAAAAGAGTGGGGAAACAGGTTAAGCGTGTTTGGTTAAGAGTTTCAGTTATGAGTGAAGTTGAGGGTTTCAAGTGTGTGTGTGCATGACTGATCAAGACCACACCACCCAAGGCAAATCTTAAGGCCAAATAGTTCTATGGGGACTCTTCTTGAGCTCCCTCATGCTTGGTTTCATCCTACTAAGTGCTAGAGGTCAGAACCATATATGTGCTCCAAGAAGAGTAAAGAAGTGTTTAAAATTTCTAATATGGTTGAGTCCCATCACTACTCCTCTAGGATTGTCAACAAGAAAGTTCTATTGATAGATCCTAGGCTTCTATGGAATAAAGACTAGACATCAACAAAAGATAGGTCAACAAATGGACTCCCAACAGGTGTGGTGTGATAGGAGAGCACACCACAAGTATTGGCGTTAAACGAAAAGATCAACAAAACCAACACACATGCATAAGCCAACATGCTCTGAGCAAAATGGAGAAAGAGCAAAGAAGGTTTCCACTGGGGAGTATTAGGTGAATCCTCAATCAAAACTGAAGTTCCAGAACTCTCGCTGGGGATTAGTAGGTGTACCTTCAAATCACGAACCTCAAAAGTAAATTTTAGATTTGTGGAGTTATTTTGTGTTGTTAACCTTTATGAAGGGCTGATTTATGAATTTAAAAAGAAAACTGATCTTCGCTGCGAAGATTTGACAACATTCAAGAACTTTCAAAACTTTCTCTTTTCAAGCACACTTTCAGAGACTCAATCTTCATTCTTTTATAAATCTCCAAAAGGTGTCTTGGTATCTCTTCAAAATATGTCTTGATTTGATGTATTTCTCCAAGACATGTCTCCTTTCGCAATAATTTTCTTCCATGGTGGTTGTGACCACTTATTAAGCCAATGGGTGCCTCAAAAACCTCTTCAAAATTCGCAAAAAATGAATTTTCTCATCCAATAACTGCCATCAGCGCTTAAGCGTGGGGCACTGACGCTTAAGCGCAGGGCACTGGGGCTTAAGCACGGGGTCTCTGGCGCTTAGGCGCGGCCTTCTCTGTTTAACCGGCGCGTAAGCGCCGGATCTGGCGCTTAGGCGCCAAAACACTCTTGCCCAATTTTCATATATTTTTTCCAAATGTAATTCTTTTTCACTCCTTTAAGTATTTTTCACCTTTTTACATGTACCTGAAAAAAAACTCACAAATACCTTCCATTAAAGCACAATATCTCAAAAATAGGTTTAAAAATGCGTCTAAAAATACTATATATTTTAGATGTATCAAAATCCCCCAAACTTAAAATGGTGAAACTTCAATCTTTAAAAACTAAATATGTATGATATGTATATGAGTTTCTTTAGGAGTTGCTAAAAATACTATATATTTTAGGTGTATCAAAATCCCCCAAACTTAAAATGTTACTTGTCCTCAAGTTGTCCAATCTTTAAAAACTAAATAAGTATGATATGTATATGAGTTTCTTTAGGAGTTACTAAAATTTAAATTTAGAAATATAGCAGTCTAATTTAGAAAAAAATATTCAGTAATTGAGACTAACTTGAAGTTTAGAAATTCTTAATATTAAGAAAGATGAAAATATGAGTTCCTATCTAATTCAGAAATATTGTAGATTTTCCAAATTTAGAATTCAGTCCTTTTATTTTCTCTACATAAAAATTTTTATTTTAAATAATTTTACTTACTATATTATATCCCTAAGCTTAAGAGTTTCTCAAGTCTTGTACTTTAAAAAGATCAAATGTGGAACCAATTTTGATTAGACACTAATCCTCAAGTATCTCCTCCCTAACTTTCTCTCTTTTTCTCCTCTTCTTCTTTTTTTTTCTCTCCTTTTTTTTCTTTTCCTTTTCTTTTCTTTTTCAGACAAGGATTACTATATCTGGATAGACCTTTAATAATTTTGAATTCCACTTCTTCTTTCCTAAAGCAAAGTCTTGATATAAGTCTTTTACTTATCAATATAATAATAGTTTTTGAAAATTATTTTAATAAAAGAAATTTAAGTATTAAAAATAAAAGTCTAAATTATCTAAATTTTTCAAAATTACAATTTTCCTTACTAAAGATAGTTACACTATATTAAACATTTTCTGCACTATAAACTTTTAACTTAAATTTTTTCTTCATTACTAAAAAATTTTAAGTAAATTCTCCTACTCATTTCTAAAATCAAATTTTACTTCTCTAATATAACTTCATATACATAATCATTTTTTTTCTTTTCAAATCAAAATTCACTTGTAGCACATTTGAGAATAAATAAAATTCCAGTTTTGAAAATATTTTTCATCCCCCCCAAACATAAATTTTTAACAGATTGAACATTTTAGCATAGGATATATATAAGGAGGAATGAAAATTTAAAATAACATGCTAATAAGAATTTTTAAACCTTAATGATACAAGTAGAAAAACTAAAAACAGGAGTAAAGTTAATTTTGATCAAATTTTCTAATATTTTCATTTCAATTCAACACGTAGAGATTCAATAGACTTCTAAGCTGTAGGTATAAACATAAAAGCAAACTAACACACTAACTTTGACTTCACAATCTCAACATAAAAACAAACACACAAACATGTTAAAAGAAATATACAAGGTAGTAGTTTCTGAAATTTAAATTTAAGATCTATATTAGCAAGATTTTTAATCTTTTCAAAAGACATAGAATTAAGTAAAGTTCTAAACTAACTAAATCACAAAACTCATAACAGTCACTACCCTAGAATTTAAAAACAAAATATTAACTAGCACAACTATCACAATAACAATAAAACATCAATGTCTAAAACATAATGTAGCAAATGTAGCAGTACCATACCACATAGTTCTTAACATAAAAATAAATAACACAACATAAATCACAATTTCTAAACACATAGTCTAACAAATATTACAGACATAGAAATAAATCAGTCCTCCTCCTCATCATCTTCAGAATCACCGCTATTCCATACATTTCTAAATTCATAATCAGGGTATCCAGGATATGGAGGAAATTGCACACCTGTGTCACCTCTAATTAGGCTCTCCAGAGAAGAATGAAATTTCTCTTCATAATCACTCTTTCTCCTATTATATTAATCAATATGATCTGCAAAACGCTCTAAATTTTGTACCCTATCAGTGGTAAAATTAATATTATCCATCATCCTCTATAATAATTGATCTTGGGTCTCAATAGACTCACCTCTAGATGTAGAAGCACGTGAGGTCGATGGTCTAGATGTAAAAGCAGCAGAGGTAGAATCAGCAGACGTCTCCATTCCATAACTATTAGAAAATCATCCTCTCCAGCCAAAAATAGAATGCTCAGAATAAGTCTTCACATTCACCTTAGTGATGGGCTTTAGAGGTAATAATTCTTCTTCCCAGCTATCATATTTAACTCCAACTTGCTCACACAAAGAAAAAATCAAGGAATCGAATCTCAAACCTGCGGTAGTAACAGTTGTGGCAGAACTGATGATAGTATGATATATCAAAGCTCTAATGTTGATGAGCTTTCCTTCCTGGATACAATAGTTTAACGTTGCTCTCTCTCTCTTATAACTTCACTTAGATGATTTGTTGGGAGCAGACGACCAGAAATAAAATAGTGTCATTCCTTTGAAGGTGCAACATAACTTTGAAGTTGGGAAGTTGACTCTCCTCTCATTAGTGATCTTCCAGAGTCCTCTTCCAACAGTCAAGTAAGAAATAATCTCATTTAACTCCACTTCAATCGGACTATAATTTGCATAAAAACATAAGGTATCAGGTGGTAGATGATAGAACAAATTGATTACCTCTGGTGAACAAAGTACCAACTTTCCGTGAACCATAACTCTTTCAGCCTCAGGGAGGTTAGCATACTACTCCCTAACAACAAAAATAACAACAACAACAACAAAATTGTTCTCACTGTCGGTGAACAATCAAATCTTCCACTTCTCCACCTGAATTCTTAAAACAACGCTCCTGAATCAGTTTTTGTGATTGAAATGCATCACTGTACTGACCTTGAGCCTTTAAAATAACAAATTTACTCGAATCGAAAGGGTTTTTTCCTTTGCTCCTCTTCATTCTTGGTGTCATTCTACAAATTTTATAAATTCCAAAAATATCTTCAAAAATCAAGTCTAAACTAGTAAACTAAACTTCCAAAAGCACAAACTAAACTTTCCATGCAATTTCCATAGATTTTTCCTCATTTTTCACCATGAATAGTGGATTTTTGAATTTCTCCAAATGTGCTCAATATACATGGTGAAAATCCAAAATTTTTGCGCAGAAGTAAAACTATTACCTCAAGGAACTTGGATCTAGCAAATTTCACTTGATTCCACTAAGAAATCTTCACTTAAGATGTGCCCTAGGCCTAAAAAATTGTGAACTCAAGAGGTTGAAAGGGACGGTGGCGTTAAAAATGGTGATTTTTGGGCTAAAATTTCACTTTTAACCGTTTGCGAACCGATTTTCGTGAACCGGCGCTTAAGCGTGACTAAGCTTAGGTGCTTGCCTCTCGGGTTAGCTCACGCTTAAGCATGAGATGTGGCGCTTAGGCGCCAGTGCATGATTTTAAAAAAATTTAAACTAAAGTATAATGCACTATTTGCTTAAGTAAACCACCCCTAAATAGTCTCATAACACTTAAATGACTAATTTCAACTTCCTATAACTCCCCTCTCTCTCAAAATTCTCCATAATAACTATTTCAATTCGAGACTAAAAATAACACAAATTTTCATACAAACAAACTTATATTAATTCACAAATTAGTACAAATACAAGTAACACTTAATTCTCACTCCAAATAGTCTTGGATGAAAAAATTTTCCTAAATTCAAACACTTAATAATCATTTCACAATTAAACTCATAAAAAGTCATAAACACTAAAAACAAACACTAACATGTAAACAAAATGACTCCAAACAAATATACTCAAACATAAAACTTAATTCCACTCTTCGTTTGATGGGACAAACTCAGGTCTTTCATGAGTCTCTTCTGGGGCAATTGGAATATAAAGTTGATAAAATGGACGGTGGTGACGTGCTCTGATACAATCTTCTTCAATCCACCTTTGCTTAAGAAACATCTCCTTATCGCTTCCTCTATATAATTAGTGTGGCTAAATTACATTTTCAATAGCCATCCAATATGCTCAGGATGTGCATGAATCTCCAATACCTCAGTCTCCAGTAAAGACATGGTATTTTCAATTTTGTTGATCTTCTCTGATATCCTTTCAATACTAACTGCTAAGAAACTATTATACATGTCTTGTGCACTTTAACTAATGAATTTATTCCTCATGGTTTGTTCCTTCTTCTTCAAATCCATCTCCCATGAAAACATCATCTCAAAATATCTCTCTCTTAGACTCTAGCGCTAAAAATGATCTGGCGTGAAATTCCTTCACAAAACCCTTCTAATTATAGGCCTAAATCCTTCCATGACTTCTAGACACATTTAGAAACTGCCTTCGCACGTTTTTACAAACTAATTGGTGGTTTTCCCTTCTAGAATTTTAATTTTGCACATGTATTAAAACTGTCGCGCTTAAGCACCAGTACACATTTTTACACTAATCAACTTAACGTCCAAATTCTTATTCTAACATGTCTAAATCATTAAATAAAATCATTTAATGAAATCTTAAAATCAGTACTAACACATAATAGTCTCAAAAATACTATCCCAATTTTCTTAATCACACATAAAATAGAAATCAAAACAAAAACACTCTGATAATTATGGGTTACCTCCCACAAAGCGCTTGGTTTTACGTCGTCAGCCCGACGTAACCAGTGCTTATTCTGGTTGACCTAACATCATTCCATTATTAAAGATCCCTTATAAATTAAGGTTTTCAGTCTATGTCCATTAACTTTAAATATTTTCTCAGACTTAGGATCTTTAATATCCACAGCTTCATAAGGATAAACTTTTATCATAATAAATGGGCCCATCCACATGGACATAAGTTTGCTTGGAAATAATCTTAACCTTGCATTATATAGCAAAACTTGTTGCTCTGGCTGAAAATTCTTAGTAAGAATCCTTCGATCATGCCACATCTTCATCTTTTCATTGTAAACTTTAACACTCTCATAAGATTCATTCCTTATCTCTTCAAGCTCATTTAATTGTAATAATCTTTTCTTACCAGCATCTTTCAAATTATAATTGAACTCTTTAATCACCCAATATACTTTATGCCCAAGTTCAACTGGTAAGTGACAAGCTTTTTCAAATATTAGCCTATTTGGGTCATTCTTATAGGAGTTCTGTATGTAGTCATATAAGCCCACAAAGTATAGTCAAGTTTGACTGACCAATCCACTTTTGTTGGATTCACAAATTTTTTCATATTTCTTTTAATTTCCCGATTGGATAATTCAAATAAACCACTTATCTAATGATGATAAGCAGTAGCAATCCTATGATTTATATGATATTTCTTTAATAACTTTTCATGAGGATGATAAGCAGTAGCAATTCTATGATTTATATGATATTTCTTTAATAAATTCTCCATTATGGATTTCTAAATGACTTCCCCCATCAGTAATGATAACTCTCGGCATCCCAAATCTACAAAATATGTTCGTTTTCAAAATTTTTGCAACACTTTAAGCATCAAATTGAGCTAAAGCAACAACTTCTATCCATTTGGATACATAGTCCACTGCTAACAGAATATATAAATTTCCAAAAAATGGTATAAATGGTCCCGTGAAATTTAATCCCCAAAAATCAAATATTTCAACTTATAGCATATAATTGAGGGGCATCTCATTTTTTCTATAAATATTGCCTACTCGCTGACATCTATCATAAGTTTTGATATAAACATTAACATCTCTAAAAATTGTAGGTCAATAGAATCCAGATTGTAAAATTTTGTATGTTGTTTTATCAACACCAAAATATCCCTCAAATTCAGAATTATGACATTTTTGGGTAATTTCATAAGTTTCTTCTAATGGTACAGATCTTCAACTAATTACATCATTTCCTTGTTTATATAAAAATGGGTCATCCCAAAAACAAGTCTTAGCTACAGAAAAAAATTTCCTCTTCTGTTGGTATGTCATTCCATAGGGTATAATATCGCTAACAATAAAGTTTACAATGTCGGCATACCACGGAACATGCCACTCATTAGTAGTGAACAATTTTTCATCTGAAAAATGTTCGTTAATTTCTTTTTCAAAACATAGTGGTTTTTCTAACTTAAGTCTGGACAAATGATCAACAATTTGATTTTCAGTCTTCTTTCGATCTACTATTTCAAAATCAAATTCTTGCAAGAGAATAATCCATCTTATAAGTCTAGGTTTAGCATCCTTCTTTTTCATTAAGTACTTAATATCAGAATGATTTATATGCACTACACTATGAGTTCCAATTAAATATGATCTAAATTTATCAAAAGCATATAATATTTCTAATAACTCTTTTTTAGTTGTTGTATAATTGATTTGAGTTTCATTAAGAGTTTTACTAGCATAGTAAATCACTTTGAAAATTTTATCATATCTTTGTCCAAAAACAGCTCTAATAGCATAATCACTAGCATCACACATCAATTCAAAAGTTTTCCCCAATCTGGTGAAACTATAATTGGTGCAATGATTAATTTTTCTTTTAATAACTTAAAAGCTTTTAGGCATACCTCATCAAAATTGAAAATTGCATCTTTCTCCAGAATGGCATAAAGGCTTAGCAATCTTTGAAAAGTCTTTAATATATCGCCTGTAGAATCCAACATATCCTAAAAAACTCCTAATTTCCCTTACATTTGTTGGATAAGGTAAATTATCGATCACTTGAATTTTAGCAGGATCTACTTCCATACCCTTTTATGATATTTGATGATCGAATACAATTCCTCCTGCTACCATAAATTGACATTTTTTCCCAATTAAGGACTAGATTTTTTTCTTCACAGTGCTAAAGAACTTTGGATAAATGTTCTAAACACGAATCAAATGAATTTCCAAACACTAAAAATTCATCCATAAATACTTCAATCCCTTTTTTCAATTAAATCACAAAAAATTGCCATCATACATCTTTGAAATGTAGCAGGGGCATTACGTAAACCAAAGGGCATTCTTCTAAAAGAAAAAGTACCATAAGTACTAGTAAAAGTTGTTTTCTCTTGATCCTCAGGAGATATTTGAATTTGGTGATAACCAGTATATCCATCCAGAAAATAAAAGTATTTACGCCTAGCCAGTCTATCCAGCATTTGATCTAGAAAGGGTAGTGGAAAATGATCTTTCCTAGTCGCAAGATTTAATTTTTCTATAAATATTTTCCACCCTATAACTTGTCTAGTTGGTATTAACTCATTATGTTCATTCACAGTTACGGTTACTCCTCCTTTCTTAGGAACACATTGATTGGACTAACCCATGCACTATCTGAAATAGGGTAGATAATTCCAACATCTAACCACTTTAAAATTTATTTCTTAACAACTTCTTTCATAACAGGATTCAGTCTCCTTTGAGGATCAGCTCTGGGTTTGTAGTTCTCTTCCATAAGAATTCTATGCATACAAATTGAAGGACTGATTCTTTTAATATATGTAATTGTCCATCCAAAAGCTTTCTTAAAATTTTTCAAAATTTTCATCAACCTTACTTCTTCTTTCATTGTTAATTTTGAGGAAATTATAACTGGTAAAATAGAGGAATCTCCTAAAAAGGCATATTTTAAATGATCAGGAAGTAACTTTGGTGATAACGAGTAATATCTGCAATTTGGTGATAACCAGTAATATCTGCAATTGTTTCATGAATATTGGCTAATTTCTTAGGATTCACCCTCTCAGAAGGCCATTCAAAACTATTGGTAGCCATTTCTTTAAATAAAGCATAAGCGTCATGAAATGGTTTTGACAACAATGAACCACCAGTAGCAGCATCGATAATTACNATACCATATTTTTTTATTCTTTATTTTAATTTATATAATTATTTTAATCAAACAAGGGTGACTTAACTTTGAGAATTGGGGCTTTTAGGGTTATGGGTGTTCTCTGACTTTAGAAAAATCAGAGAATGCTCCTAATCACATGCAAAATAAATGCTCCAAATTTCAAGTCATGGTGAGTATTATTTAATTAAATATATTAAAACAAGTTCTATAGCATTTAATTAATTAAAAATAAAACACATGACAAATACTTTTTATTTTTCATTCATAATTTTTTCCTTTGTTCACCGAGCAACTGAATAATTTTATTTTATTTTTATGATTTTTCTACACCAAGTTATGATTTTTTAAAGTTTCATTATTTAATTAAATCAAGCAAAGCCCTAACTATCCACTTATTCATGCAACACTGACTCAATCTTAGGCAGCTTCGAAAGCCCACACGGCGTGCTCCCATCTGACGATGCCTTCCTTGTTAGCGATGACTCGGCGCACGGTTTATGTCCCCAGCTTCCGCACAACACCATGTTGTCTGTTGATTTGATACATGTGCAAATGTACGACATCCATTCATCATCTTCATTTGTTTAAAGCAGAGAACTGTCCACACTAAAATGCTTTGATCTTACGCAATACACAACCAAATCACTCACGATTTGTTCCTACTTGTGCATCTAATTAAGACAAACATATATATACAGTTGATCATGCAAGAAATTAAAGTTATCTTCATAAAAGCTCAAACCAAGCTTGGATTTGGGGGAAATGATGTATAACTTAACCCAAGAGGTGAGGCCTCAATTTAGTCTATTCTAAAGCTTTGTTGTAAGTCCACAAATGTCCTTAAGGCATTGGTTCAAGTTGAGTTTGAGTCTGTGCAAGAGTTTGATCGGAGGGTGATGCGGACTTGGTCAAAGTATGATGCAAAGGGCTCAAAAAATGGGGCATTCAGTGGAGAACTTCTCCTTGTGCTCTGGTGAAGCTCAGAAGCAAGTTAATTTGAAGATTGGTCAAGGTTCATGGAATGAAAAACAACTAACCTAGATCTCAAGGGAGAAATTTGGCTTAGATAGTGAGAATGGGTGGCTAAGGACAATAGGATTGAACTCAGTGAGGTTAGGAGAAGCTTTGGAAACAAATTGACTGAGTATTCCAAGGGATTTGGCACTTCTTGCTCAATGGCTGAAAGAGGGGGATTTTATAGCCATGGCCAAGGGATGAGCCCTAGGATCTGATTACCTGGACTCTAGAGGTTGAGGTGGAGGGCTGAGCGGTGTCAGCATCCAATGGGAAAGCGCCACAAGGGATGGGCTCAATTTTGGGTTCAGAGGTGGGGTGACCTCCTTGATTTTGAGCTCTCCAAACACTAGGATGGCTGGTCAGGACTGAGGTGGTGGCTAGCTGTCAAGGAGCTCAGATGAAGGATTAATGGTGATAACCTTGGGGGTTTGATGTCTAGTGGCATGTCTAAGTTGGTTTGGCCAAATTAAGGTGGAAAATCCCATAATTTAGGGGACTATTGGTTCATTTCTCAAAAGAGGGTCATTAGGTGATGTGATTAACATCATATGATGCTTAAGAATGGAAGAAAAGATTAAGGTTTGGATTAACTTTAATGCTTTGAGGTGGATTTAAAATTAAGTTCAAAATTGGGTTTAAGCTTAGGTTTAGATTTTGGATACGTTTGGGCTTGGATTCAAATCAATTGAAAGCTCAAATTGGTTTGGGGAAGTGGCATCAAGACTTTAGGAAGTGAATTTTGTGAAATTGAATTGATCACATGGTTCAATTTAGATGAAATTTGAAATTGGGTAATTTTGGGGCATTTGACTTGGACTTGAGTTTGGGTCTAGGCCAATTGAGGGCTCAATTTGGTCTAAAGGAGTGTTATGAAGAGTTTATGATTCAAAATTCGGAAATTGGATTGATTATGGGTTTCAATTTGATGGAATTTGAAGGTATGGTGAAATTAGGGATTTTGGCCCATAATTGACATTAGGGTTCAGGGGTTGAATCAATTAGGCTCCAAATTGCTGTAGATTGGGGTTAGAAAAGTTGGTGTCTAAATTGGATTTGAAATTGGGTGAGATTAGGGTGAATTTGGTGGAAATTAAGATGAATTTGGAGAATTTGGGACTTTAGGGGCAAAATTGATCAATTCGGTCAAATTAGGCCCAATGGGTAGTTATGATTGGTTTATAGGAGTTTTGGAATGATTTGGGATGTTTTGGAATTTTTTGTACATGCGGGGCGATCCACCAAAAATAACATGTTTTTAGTGCATATTTTATAAGTCTTTTATATACATTTTTAATGATATTGCGCTTTAAAGAAATGTATTTTGTATGTTTTTATTTTAAGGTACATGAAATGGAAGTTTAGAGAAAATGGGAGAAAAATGAAGCAAAGTTGAAGATATTTGTGTGGCGTATAACTCAACCCCATGGTGTCACAGCACCACAAACGAGCAAGAAGGGCATTTTAGTGTTAGAAACTACTTTTCTAAAAGATATACTGAATTTGGTCAAAATTTGGAGGGGTGTTTAAAGTAACCCTTGGTTATTTTCTGTTTTCTATTTAATGAGAAGGATTTGGCCAAATTTAGAGACCTTTTGAAGTCCGCCTCAAAACTTCAATTGGGCAGCAATAGTGAATTAGATTTATCATACTTTTGGTTCAAGTGTA
This sequence comes from Phalaenopsis hybrid cultivar, assembly GCA_002079205.1. Classification (NCBI taxonomy): domain Eukaryota; kingdom Viridiplantae; phylum Streptophyta; class Magnoliopsida; order Asparagales; family Orchidaceae; genus Phalaenopsis; species Phalaenopsis hybrid cultivar. The sequence continues at coordinate 109,698 of JXCR01061506.1, read as the reverse complement.
AGTGTGAGTGTGTTTTAGTGCGAAGAGGTTTCGAGATTTCTTAAAGGAAACTCCAAAAGTTTATTTGGGGAGAAGACATAAGGTACTTTGTAATTGTGTTTAAGTTTTTATTATAAGACTTGGATTTTGATACAAATGTTTTGTTTTTGTTTAATCTCCATGAATTCTAAATAGTTCCCTTTTCTTTCTTCTTGTATATGGGACTTAATCTTATGGGATGAGAATGATTTAATGATTTATTTTACTTTTAAAAATTGTGATGGTATTTTCACTGAATCTTCATTTACTGTGAAAATTGGCCACTTGTGAGGTTAAAATCCGTTGAGAAACATAATGACCTATGAGGGCTATGATTTCACCTGACTAGTGGATACCACACTTTATTCTAGATAGAGCCATTATGATCACCTACGGGAGAGTGCAAATACATGGGGAGATAAATTTTGATGGGCATATAGTTGGTTAGTTCTAGAGTGACATGCTAGATTCTTATCAATTTGGCTTAAGGTCTAGTACCCTGACGCTGGTATTCGACCATCACGATGGCATATGCTAAGAGCATTTAGAGGTGAGAGGCTAGATAACACTGATATGGAGTTGAGATGTTAAGGAATTTCCCTTAAGTTAACTAATGTTCTTAACACGCATCGAGAGGGGGTAAAGAATAAGATAAGCTTCTATTTGTCACAATACATCAGTTTTGTCTTAAATCATTTGAATCCTACATAGATTAAAATCTCTTTGCAAGGGGAAATGTTTTTAATAATACCCAATCTCGTTATTATATTTTGTTAAGTTGTTACATTTAGTTGTTACTTTCCTTATTAGCTCTTAAGAAGTAATTTTTAGTAAGAATATCATTTTAGACTTCTTCTCTTTTAATTTGTAATTTAAATAAATTTTTTGTAAGTTCAGCAAAAGAGTTACTGCATTCCTCGTGGGATCGATACTAGGGTTTTTAAGGAAAATCTTATATTACTTGAAACGATACGTATACTTGCATAGTACTCATAGTGTGAAAATATATTATAAATCATTACATTTGTTCACACTAGTCGCTCGATATAATTTGAGATATATTTTCTAGAAAAATTAAGGAGATTAAAAATACAAGGTCAAAGGGTATTTTGGTAATTTTGGCAATTTTAGGGGTATTTTGGGAATTTTGAGAATTTTAGGGTGCTTTGGGCGATTTTAGTGGGTTGAAATGGTTTGAGATGATTTTTTAAGGGAATTTGAGAATTTGGACAATTTTGGAAAAAATAAAAATTCAAGAGCATTTTGGTAATTTTTTTGAAGTTTGGGGCAGAAGATCAAAATTGAGTATTTCAGCAAATTTGAGGTTCAATGAGGAGGCTAATCACAAAATTACCCATTTAGTGCCATGAGACCAAGGAAATCCTTTATTTTGTATGCTCCATGTGTTGGTTCTAACCATCCTAGCCAGGGGCAAAGAGTTTGGGGGGCCACCCACATGTGTTTCCAACAGAGTGGGGAAATAGGTTAAGCATGTTTGGTTAAGAGTTTCAGTTGTGAGTGAAGTTGAGGGGTTCAAGTGTGTGCATGCATGAATGATCAAGACCACACCACCCAAGGCTAACCCTAAGGCCAAATAGTTCTATGGGGACTCTTCTTGAGCTCCCTCACCCTTGGTTTCATCCTATTAAGTGCTAGAGGTTAGAACCATATATGTGCTACAAGAAGATTAAAGACGTGTTTAGAATTTCTAATAGGGTTGGGTCCCATCACTACTCTTCTAGGATAATCAACAAGAAAGTTCTATGGATAGATCATAGGCTTCTATGGAAGAAAGACTAGACATCAACAAAAGTGAGGTCAACAAATGGACTCCCAACAGGTGTGGTGTGACAGGAGAGCACACCGCAAGTATTGGCGTTGAAGGAAAAGATCAACAAAACCAAAACACATGCATAAGCCAACATGCTCTGAACAAAATGGAGAAAGAGCGAAGAAGGTTTTCGCTGGGGAGTATTAGGTGAATCCTCAATCAAAACTGAAGATTCCAGAACTCTCGCTGGGGATTAGTAGGTGTACCTTCGAATCACGAACCTCAAAAGTAAATTTTAGATTTGTGGAGTTATTTTGTGTTGTTAACCTTTTTAAAGGGATGATTTATGAATTTATAAAAAAAACCATCAAGAAAACTGATCTTCGCTGCAAAGATTTGATAACATTCAAGAACTTTCAAAACTTTCTCTTTTCAAGCACACTTTCAAAGACTCAATCTTCATTCTTTTATAAATCTCCAAAAGGTACCTTGGTATCTCTTCAAAATATGTCTTGATTCAATGTATTTCTCCAAGAGATGTCTCCTTTTGCAATAATTTTCTTCCATGGTGGTTGTAACCACCTATTAAGCCAATGAGTGCCTCAAAAACCTCTTCAAAATTTGCAAAAACCGAATTTACTCATCCAATAACTGTCACCGACGCTTAAGCACGGGGCACTAGCGCTTAAGCGTGGGGCACTGGTGCTTAAGCACGGGGTCTCTGGTGCTTAGGCGCAACCGTCTCTGTTTAACCGGCGCGTAAGCACTGGATCTGGCGATCAGGCGCCAAAACACTCTTGCCCAATTTTCACATATTTTCTCCAAATTTAATTCTTTTTCCCTCATTTAAGTAATTCTCACCTTTTTTACATGTACCTGAAAGAAAAACTCACAAATACCTTCCATTAATGCGCAATATCTCAAAAATAGGTTTAAAAATGCATCTAAAAATACTACATATTTTAGGTGTATCAAAATCCCCCAAACTTAAAATGTTAATTGTCCTCAAGTGACACTTCAATCTTTAAAAAGTAAATAAGTATGATATGTATATGAGTTCTTGAATGTAAAAAGTAAATAAGTATGATATGTATGATATGTAAAGATCAGGCAAGGATTACTATATCTGGATAGGTCTTTAATAATTTTGAATTTTACTTCTCCTTTCCTAAAGCAAAATCTTGATATAAGTCTTTTACTTATTAATATAATAATAGATTTGAAAATTATTTTAATAAAAGAAATTTAAGTATTAAAAATAAAAGTCTAAATTATCTAAAATTTTCAAAAATGCAATTTTTCTTACTAAAGATAGTTACACTATATTAAACATTTTATGCACTAAAAACATTTAACTTAAAGTTTTTCTTCATTACTAAAAAATTTTAAGTAAATTCTCTTACTCATTTCTAAAATCAAATTTTACTTCTCTGATATAACTTCATATACATAATCATTTTTTTTTCTTTTCAAATCAAAATTCACTTGTAGCACATTTGAGAACAAAAAAAATTCTAGTTTTGAAAATATTTTTCATCCCCCCCCAAACTTAAATTTTTAACAGATTAAACATTTTAGCATCGGATATGTATAACTAGGAATGAAAATTTAAAATAACATGCTACAAGAATTTTTAAACCCTAATGATACAAGTAGAAAAACTAAAAACAGGAGTAAAGTTAATTTTGATAAAATTTTCTAATATTTTCATTTCAATTCAACATGTAGAGATTCAATAGACTTCTAAGCTGTAAATATAAACATAGAAGGAAACTAACACACTAACTTTGACTTCAAAATCTCAACATAAAAACAAACACACAAACATGATAAAAGAAATATACAAGGTAGTAGTTTCTAAAATTTAAATTTAAGATCTATATTAGCAAGATTTTTAATCTTTTCAAAAGACATATAATTAAGTAAAGTTCTAAACTAACTAAATCACAAAACTCATAACAATTACTACCTTAGAATTTAAAAACAAAATATTAACTAACACAATTATCACAACAACAATAAAACATCAAAGTCTAAAACATAATACATAGTCCAAATCAACACACAGATGCAAATGTAGCAGTACCAGACCACATAGTTCTTAACATAAAAATAAATAACACAGAATAAATCACAAGTCCTAAAGACATAGTCTAACACATATTGCAGATATAGAAATAAATCAGTCCTCCTCATCATCATCTTCATAATCACTGCTATTCCAGACATTTGTAGATTCATAATCAGGGTATCTAGGATATGGAGGAAATTGCACTCCTGTGTCACCTCTAATTAGGCTCTCCAGAGAAGAGTGCAATTTCTCTTCATAATCACTCTTTCTCCTATTATATTAATTAATATGATCTGCAAAACGCTCTAAATTTTGTACCCTATCAGCGGTAAAATTAATATTATCCATCATCCTCTGCAATAATTGATCTTGGGTCTCAGTAGACTCACCTCTAAATGTAGAAGCATGTGAGGTCGATGGTCTAGATGTAGAAGCAACAGACGTCTCCATTCCATAACTACTAGAAAATCATCCTCTTCAGCAAAAAATAGAATGCTCAGAATAAGTCTTTACATTCACCTTAGTGATGGGCTTTAGAGGTAACAATACTTCTTCCCTGCTATCATATTTAACTCTAGCTTGCTCACAAAAAGAAAAGATCAAGGAATCGAATCTCAAACCTGCAGTGGTAACAACTGTTGTAGAACTGATGATAGTATGATAGATCAAAGCTCCAATGTTGATGAGCTTTCCTTCCTGGATACAATAGTTTAATGTCGCTTTCTCTCTCTCTCTTGTAACTTCATTGAGATGATTTGTTGGGAGCAGACGACCATAAATAAAATAATGTCATTCCTTTGAAGGTGCAACATAACTTTGAAGTTGGGAAGTTGACTCTCCTCTCATTAGTGATCTTCCAGAGTCCTCTTCCAACAATCAAGTAAGAAATAATCTTGTCTAACTCCGCTTCAGTAGGACTATAATTTGCATAAAAACAAGGTATCGGGTGGTAGATGATAGAACAAGTTGATTACCTCTGGTGAAAAAGGTACCAACTTTCCTTGAACCATAACTCTTTCAGCCTCAGGGAGGTTAGCATACTACTCCCTAACAACAGAAATAACGACAGCAATAGAAAAACAACAGAATTGTTCTCATTGTCAGCGAAAAATCAGATCTTCCACTTCTCCACCTGGATTCTTAAAACAACGCTCCTGAATCATTTTTTGTGATTGAAATGCATCACTATACTAACCTTGAGCCTTTGAAATAACAAATTTACTCGAATCGAAAGGGCACTTTCCTTTGCTCCTCTTCAATCTTGGTGTCATTCTACAAATTTTATAAATTCCAAAAATATCTTCAAAAATCAAGTCTAAACTAGTAAACTAAACTTCCAAAAGCACAAACTAAACTTCCCATGCAATTTTCATAGATTTTTCCTCATTTTTCACCATGAATAGTGGATTTTCGAATTTCTCCAAATGTGCTCAATATACATGGTGAAAATCCAAAATTTTTGCACAGAAGTAAAACTCTTACCTCAAGGAACTTAGATCTAGCAAATTTCACTTGATTCCACCAAGAAATATTCACTTAAGATGTTCCCTAGCCCTAAAAAATAGTGAACTCAAGAGGTTGAAGGTGACGGTGGATTAAAAATGGTGATTTTCAGGCTAAAATTTCACTTTTAACCATTTGCGAACTGATTTTTGTGAACTGACGCTTAAGCGCGACTAAGCTTAGGTGCTTGCCTCTCGGGTTAGCTCGCGCTTAAGCGCGAGATATGGCGCTTAGGCGCCAGTGCATGATTTTCAAAAATTTTAAATTGAAGTATAATGCAACATTTGCCTAAGTAAACCACCCCTAAATAGTCTCATAACACTTAAATGACTAATTTCAACTTCCTAAAACTCCCCTCTCTCTCAAAATTCTCCATAATAATTATTTCAATTCAAGGCTAAAAATAACACAAATTTTCACACAAACAAACTTATATTAATTCACAAATTAGTACAAATACAAGTAACACTTAATTCTCACTCCAAATAGTCTTGGATGAAAAATTTTTCCTAAATTCAAATATTTAATAATCATTTCACAATTAAACTCATAAAAAGTCATAAACACTAAAAACGAACACTAACATGTAAACAAAATGACTCCAAACAAATATACTCAAACACAAAACTTAATTCCACTCTTCATTTGATGGGACAAACTCAGGTTTTTCATTAGTCCCTCCTGGGGCAATTGGAATATAAACTTGATAAAACGGACGGTGGTGACGTGCTATGATAGAATCTTCTTCAATCCACCTTTTCTTAAGAAACATCTCCTTATCCTCTTCCTCTATATAATTAGTGTGGCTAAATTACATTTTCAATAGCCATCCAATATGCTCAAGATGTGCATGAATCTCCAATACCTTAGTCTCCAGTAAAGACATGGTATTTTCATATTCGTTGATCTCTGATATCCCTTTAATACTAAATGCTAAGAAACTATTATACATCTCTTGTGCACTTTAACTAATGAATTCTTCCTCATGGTCTCCTCCTTCTTCTTCAAATCCATCTCCCATGAAGACATCATCTCAAAATCTCTCTCTCTCTTAGACTTTAGGGCTAGAAATGATCTGAGGTGAAATTCCTTCACAAAACCCTTCTATTTATAGGCCTAAATCCTTCCATAACTCCTAGAAAAGTTTAGAAACTGCCTTCGCACGTTTTTACAAACTAAGTGGAGGTTTTCCCTTCTAGAATTTGAATTTTGCACATGTATTAAAACTGTCGCGCTTAAGCGCCATTGCACATTTTTACACTAGTCAACTTAACGTCCAAATTCTTATTCTAACATGTCTAAATCATTAAATAAAATTTTAAAATTAGTACTAACACATAATAGTCACAAAAATACTATCTCAATTTTCTTAATCACACATAAAATAGAAATCAAAACAAAAACACTCTGATAATTATGGGTTACCTCCCACAAAGCACTTCGTTTTACGTCGTCAGCCCGACGTAACCAGTGCTTATTCTGGTTGACCCAACATCATTCAGTTATTAAACTTATGTTGATCACCTATAAAATAAGGTTTCAGTCTATGTCCATTAACTTTAAATATTTTCTCAGACTTAGGATATTTAATATCCACAACTCCATAAGGATAAACTTTTATCACAATAAATGGGCCCATCCACCTAGACATAAGTTTGCCTAGAAATAATCTTAACCTTGCATTATATAGCAAAACTTGTTGCTCTCGCTAAAAATTTTTAGTAAGAATCATTTGATCATATCACATCTTCATCTTTTCTTTGTAAATTTTAGCACTCTCATAAGATTCATTCCTCATCTCTTCAAACTCATTTAATTGTAGTAATCTTTTCTTACAAACATCTTTCAAAGTATAATTAAACTCCTTAATCACCCAATATACTTTATGCTCAAGTTCAACTGGTAAGTGACAAGCTTTTTTAAATATTAGCCTATACTGGGACATTCCTATAGGAGTTATGTGTCCAGTCTAGCCCACAAAGTATAGTCAAGTTTGACTGACCAATCCATTTTTGTTGGATTCACAGATTTTTTCATAATTATTTTAATTTCCCGATTGGATAATTCAGATAAATCATTTGTCTGAGGATGATAAGCAGTAGCAATCCTACGATTTATATGATATTTCTTTAATAACTTTTCCATTTTGACATTTCTGAAATGACTTCCCCCATCAGTAATGATAAATCTAGGCATCTCAAATCTACAAAATATGTTCGTTTTCAAAATTTTTGCAATACTTTGAGCATCACATTGAGCTAAAGCAACAACTTCTATCCATTTGGATACATAGTTCACTGCTAACAGAATATATAAATTTTCGAAAGATGGTATAAATGGTCCCATGAAATTTAATCCCCAAAAATCAAATATTTCAAGTTCTAGCATATAATTGAGGGGCATCTCATTTCTTCTAGAAATATTGCCTACTCGTTGACTTCTATCATAAGTTTTGGATAAGCATTAACATCTCTAAAAATTGTAGGCCAATAAAATTTAGATTGTAGAATTTTGTATGCAAGCATTAACATCTCTAAAAATTATAGGCCAATAGAATCCAGATTGTAAAATTTTGTATGTTATTTTATCAACACCAAAATATCCCTCAAATTCAGAATTATGACATTTTTGGATAATTTCATAAGTTTCTTCTAATGGTACACATCTTCGACCAATTACATCCTTTCCTTGTTTATATAAAAATGGATCATCCAAAAAATAAGTCTTAGCTACATAAATAAATTTCTTCTTCTGTTGGTATGTCATTCCATAGGGTATAATATCAATAACAATAAAGTTTACAATGTCGGCATACCACGGAACATGCCACTCATTAATAGTGAACAATTTTTCATCAAAAATGTTCGTTAATCTCTTTTTCAAAATAAAGTGATTTTTCTAACTCAAGCCTGGACAAATGATCAGCAATTTGATTTTCAGTCTCCTTTCGATCTGCTATTTCAAAATCAAATTCTTGCAAGAGAATAATCCATCTTATGAGTCTAGGTTTAGCATCCTTCTTTTTCATTAAGTACTTAATATCAGAATGATTTAGCACTACACAATGAGTTCCAATTAAAATGATCTAAATTTATCAAAAGCATATACTATTGCTAATAACTCTTTTTCATTTGTTGTATAATTAAAATTTATCAAAAGCATATACTATTGCTAATAACTTTTTTTCAGTTGTTGTATAATTGATTTGAGTTTCATTAAGAGTTTTATCAGCATAGTAAATCACTTTAAAAATTTTATCATATCTTTGTCCAAAAACAGCTCAAATAGCATAATCACTAGCATCACACATCAATTCAAAAGGTTTTCCCCAGTCTGGTGAAACTATAATTGGTGCAATGATTAATTTTTCTTTTAATAATTTAAAAGCTTTTAGGCATATCTCATCAAAATTGAAAATTGCATCTTTCTCCAGTAAATGGCATAAAGGCTTAGCAATCTTTGAAAAGTCTTTAATATATCGTCTGTAGAATCCAGCATATCCTAAAAAACTCCTAATTTCTCTTACATTTGTTGGATAAGGTAAATTATCGATCACTTAAATTTTAGCAGGATCTACTTCCATACCCTTTTATGATATTTGATGATTGAATACAATTCCTCCTGCTACCAAAAATTGACATTTTTTTCCAATTAATGACTAGATTTGTTTCTTCACAGTGTTGAAGAACTTTGGATAAATGTTTTAAACACAAATCAAATGAATTTCCAAACACTAAAAATTCATCCATGAATGCTTAAATCCCTTTTTCAATTAAATCACAAAAAATTGTCATCTTACATCTTTGAAATGTAGCAGGGGCATTACGTAAACCAAAGGGCATTCTTCTAAAATAAAAAGTACCATAAGTACTTGTAAAAGTTGTTTTCTCTTGATCCTCAGGAGATATTTGAATTTGGTGATAACCAGTATATCCATCCAAAAAATAAAAGTATTTATGCCCAGCTAGTCTATTCAGCATTTGATCTAGAAAGGGTACTGGAAAATGATCTTTCCTAGTGGAAAGATTTAATTTTTCTATAATCAATGCATATTTTCCACCCTATAACTTGTCTAGTGGGTATTAACTCATTATGTTCATTCATAGTTACAATTACTCCTCCTTTCTTAGATTGAATTGGACTAACCCATGCACTATTTAAAATAGGGTAGATAATTCCAACATCTAACCACTTTAAAATTTCTTTCTTTACAACTTCTTTCATAATAGGATTCAATCTCCTTTGAGGATCGTCCCTGGGTTTGTAGTTCTCTTCCATAAGAATTTTATGCATACAAATTGAAGGACTGATTCTTTTAATATATGCAATTGTCCATCCAAAAGCTTTCTTAAAATTTTTTCAAAATTTTCATCAACCTTACTTTTTTTTTCATTGCTAATTTTGAGGAAATTATAACTGGTGAAATAGAGGAATCTCCTAAAAAGGCATATTTTAAATGATCACGAAGTAACTTTGGTGATAACCAGTAATATCTGCAATTTGGTGATAACCAGTAATATCTGTAATTGTTTCATGAATATTGGCTACTTTCTTATGAATCACCCTCTCAGATGGCCATTCAAAATTATTGGTAGCCATTTCTTTAAATAAAGCATAAGCTTCATGAAATGGTTTTGATATCAATGAACTACCAGTAGCGGCATCAATAATTAATCTAAGAGATCCAACTAATCCATTATAAAAAGTTTGAATTATTGATCAATCTGGTATAACATAATGTGGACACTTTCTTAAGAGTTCTTTAAATGGTTCTCATGCTTCATAAATAGATTCCCCTTCAAATTGATTAAAAGATGTAATATCATTTCTAAGCTTCATAAAATAGATTCCCCTTCAAACTGATTAAAAGATGTAATATCATTTCTAAGCTTCACAGTTTTTATGGTAGATTCCCCTTCAAACTGATTAAAAGATGTAATATCATTTCTAAGCTTCGCAGTTTTTTATCGTAGAAAATATTTAGCAAGGAATTTTTGTGCTAAATTACCCCAAGTTCTGATAGATCCAAGTGCTAACGAATTCAACCACATCTTAGTTTTATCCCTTAGTGAGAAAGGAAATAACCTAAGACTTATGGCATCATCTGATACACCATCGTATTTAAATGTAGTGCACAATTCTAAAAAATTGGCAAGATGTTGGATCTTTTTGGTGATCCCCCAAACTGATTATTTGATACCATTTGGATAATAGCATGTTTAAGCTCAAATGACTTAGCCACTACAGAAATTTTTTGAATACTATAATAAAGTTAATCTATAGTAGGGTTGACATTATCTCTTAAAGGTCTAAACTCTTGATGAATTTCAGCATTTTGATTGTTCTGGTTTGCCATTTATGTAATTTTTTTTAAAATTTTCCAAGATTTTTAATTTTTTTGGTTTTTCTAATTTTTCTAATAGTTCTCTCTAATTCAGAGTCATAGGCGACTAGTTCTTCAGAACCTGAACTACGCATACACTAACATATAATAAAATAAAAATAAAAATAAAAACACTCAAAATAAAATACAATAACTTTTAAAGCTTAAATAAAACTTTCTAAAAATAGAAATTTACTTTTAAAATCAATCTCTCCCCGACAACGGCGCCAAAAACTTGCCCTCAGATTACTGCTTAGATGCGACAGTATAACAATAATTTTGATTATATTTTTCACTTATATTTCTTTATTTTGCAACAAAATTAAAAAATTGTTCCTGAAGATGTATACATATTGTTATCAAGTAATATAGGACTTTTTGATTAAGACATGAATATCGAACCCATAGGGAGATTATGCAATATGCAATTTTAGAAACTTTTTATTTTTAAAAAGACAATTATTTAAACTAAAGATGATTCTTGCAGTAATGAAAATTTAAATATTTTTGGTATTTTCAAAATTTTGATAGAATACTAACAATTTAAAAAGATAACTAGAGTATTTGCAGAAAAAATGCACTAAAGATGAAAAATATATTTCGCTTATCATGAATCAGTAATAAGTAATAGGAATTATTTTGTGGGAGTATGCAAATTGTGTTGTGTCAAATAGGAGCAATAATATTTTTTACCCTTACTAGAGATGCTATAAAGAACATTGGATAATTTAAAGTCTGAAGACTGGCTAGGCAGGGAAGATACTAGCTCTCACTCTAGAGTTCCCTCAATTCCCTCCACCTGAGGGTTAACATTCTCGTATCAGAACCAAAAATAATAAACCAAGTTGAGGGCTTTAACCTGTCACTTTAAAGTCCTTTAACTCTACACCCTTCAATGAATACTTCCCTATTTATTTGCATTCAATTACTACATTCTCATTCATACAACCTCATGTGATTCTTTTCAATTGTTGACTGAGACAATACCATACACATTCTCATTCATACAACCTCATGTGATTCTTTCCAATTATTGACTGAGACAATACCAGTCCAGTACATTCTCATTCATACAACCTCATGTGATTCTTTCCAATTGTTGACTGAGACAATACTAGCCAGATTCTTACATGTTCTCACAAAAATTCATTCTCATTCATACAACCTCATGTGATTCTTTCTAATTGTTGACTGAGACAATACCAGCCCAACTCTTACATGTTCTTACAACAAATTTTCACATCTGGATTAGCCAAATCAAGAAGTAAATAAAGTGCATGGATTTAAATCATCACAACTTCTTCCAACATTAAAGATCAATACTCTCCACAAATTCCATCTAACACTTAATTACTTATCATTTTAAGAAGAAAGATAAAGAAAACTACTCAAAATCCAAGGAGAAAACAAAACCACACTTTAGTTTAAAAGTAGAAATCATTATCAAACCAACAACAAGTTTCAATTAAAACCAAAAGTAGTCTAAAATAAAAGATAAAAACTTATCTCAAGTCCTCCATCAAACTCTTGAAGTTCCTTTGAACCTCTTCTCTTCTACATAACTCTTAATAAAAAAACTAAAATAAAAAAGAAAAAATAAATATGTGGTGCCTGAAAAATCTCTCTGAACTAACTCCCCAATTCAAGAACTTTCATAACTTTCTCTTTTCAAGCACACTTTCAGAGACTCAATCTGCATTCTTTTATAAATCTCCAAAAGGTGCCTTGATATCTGTTCAAAATATGTCTTGGTTTGATGTATTTCTCCATGAGATGCCTCCTTTCGCAATAATTTTCTTCCATGGTGGTTGTAACCACCTATTAAGCCAATCGGTGCCTAAAAAACCTCTTCAAAATTTGTAAAAACCAAATTTACTCATCCAATAACTGCCACTGACGCTTAAGCGTAAGACCTCTGGCGCTTAGGCACGACCTTCTCTATTTAACCGACACTTAAGCGTCGGATCTGGTGCATAGGCGCCAAAACACTCTTGACCAATTTTCACCTATTTGCTCCAAATTTGATCTTTTTTCACTCCTTTAAGCATTTTTCACCTTTTTACCTGTTTCTGAAAGAGAAACACATAAATACCTTCCATTAAAGCTCAATATCTCAAAAATAGGTATAAAAATGCATCTAAAAACACTATATATTTTAAATGTATCAGGTACCGACCTTGAAAAGGATGGAAATCATAATTTAGGTACTGACCCCAAGATGAGAATTGGAATTTTGGTACCAACCCCGGAGTGAGAATCAAATATTTAGGTGCCAACCTCAGAAAGGATGGGATTCAGATTTTGGTATTGAACAAGAGATGAGAATTGGAATTTAAGTACCAACCCCGGAAATGATGGGAATCAGAATTTAGGTACTGACCCCGAGATGAGAATTGGAATTTAGGTATCAACCCCAGAATGAGAATCAAAATTTAGGTACCGACCTCGAAAAAAATGGGAATCAAAATTTAGGTACTAACCCCGAGAGTAGAGAACTTGTGAAAAGAGTGCAAAAAATTTGTGGAATCTTGTGTAGAGTGTTTAATCTTGTAAGACTTGTGGAAATTTGTGAAAAGAATGTGGAATTCGTGTCCTGAAGAGTGTAGAATTTTATGTAGATTCATCTTATTGTTTTTATCATTTTCTCTTCTTATTATGGTATTTTCCAAATTTGAGGTTCTTTAATTCTCTTTTAATTTATTTTCTTTTGAATTCAAATTTTACTTTTTAATTATTATCAAATTTTTTTTGTATTGTTCTTTGTTTGTTATAGTTTGGGACCAATGTATGGTTATGTGGTTTTTTATCAATCACAAAAACATGGCAATCCAACAACATATGCTGAAATCCAAAATAAACTTTGTTCATTCTGCTTTGAACATGTAGTACAACTAATAACATATTAAAAGACATCCAAAACATCAGAAGTGCATCTGTGTGGAAACATGAATCTCGTATAACATATGACGCCTTCTCTAACACAATACAAAGTAGAAAAATTGCTTATCTTCTGGGTTCATTTCATGATCAAGCTAACCTCATAAGCCATGCTCCAGGGCTAAAGTCTCTTTATGTATACTCAGAGATACAACTATCTCACAACTTTAATTATCGAAGCCTCTCCAAGTCAGGGTCGGGTCAATATCCATACGACACCTTGTTATTCTCCATCTTTCGAAGAGTAACTTAAACTTTTATGCGTGTGACTCCAGGGATGCAGTGCTTTGCAAGATTTGCTCCATTTCCTTACAAAACCAGCACTGATCCTACCGGTAGAGGAATCTCTACAAGTCCTCGAAACTCTTCAGAGCCGACAATCTGTATCCCTTTCCAAAATAGAATCTTACTCTTGCACATGAATGAAACTGTTGATAATGATCTGAAAAATCATGGTGATCATTGTGTGGTGGAAACAGTCTCCCTCCTCCTAAATATTGATGATGTAGTTGTTTGAGATGCAATCCACTAGTATTATATGCCATTCCACCATTCTCTTAAAAATCCTCTTTATCATGGATGACATGGGATCCACCTCGTCTTTTCTCAAAATCCTCAGGGGGTTCCCTTGCCCATCATTTGCAAAATTGTAACAATAACCACACTGGATGGTTATTCTGCCCTTTCATAGAGTCCATTTTTGTGGTTCTAAATACATCTTCTTATTTAACAGTCAAACCCTATCTCTGTCTCTTAAATCAAATATGTTTAAGAATCTTCTTCTCATCACTTCCTGAAAATACCTTGGTGAGTAACTCGAGTCCCTCTAGGATATTCACAAACTTTCCATGGATTTCCACATAATACTCAAATTCTTGTTTCTGGGCTCTGTGTATCTTCTCCAGCTCAGACCTGAGAATCGTCTACAAGTGTCGAGGCTGCTTTTCTGACTCATCTTCTAAAACAATCCATGGCTATCGTGGCTCTACAAATTGTGGTATGTATGGCTCTACATCTGAATGTTCTGCACTCTGAACATCGTTGACGTTGTTGTATATTATTCAAAAGTCAATAACGCTCCAGGTGGAGAACGTTACACTCTGGGCACTCAGTGAATGCTCCTGTTGATGATGTCTACCTCGGTATCTCTGTGTTGCATGTTGGGCACCCTGTGCAAAGTTTGTCATGGATCTCCAATGTTGTAGGCTCTATAGAGACCTCCAGCTTGTCCTTTGTAACTGGGGGATTGGTACAAGTCTCTCCTAAAGTCTGGTCATAAACTTCTTCCTCATGAATTAGAGTGAGCTTTGTGGTTGTTTCCTTAACAGGACTTCTCTCCAATTGATCCAAGGCCTAGTGTTTACAACGATTAGCATTTATACGTTGTGTCCGTCTTAATGGAGCATCTGAGACTCTCTCTGAAGTAGCACCGACTAAGTCCACTGGTTGTAAACTTCTTCCTCATGAATTAGAGTGAGCTTTATGGTTGTTTCCCTAGCATGACTTCTCTCCAGTTGATCCAAGGCCCATTGTTTAACACAATTAGCATTTCTATGTTGTGCCCGCCTTAATGGAGCTTCTGGGACTCTCTCTGAAGTAGCACCGACTAAGTCCACTACAGGTGTCGTAATCATGAACTGTAGTTGACCGACTCTTTCCATCGAGTCATGTGCATCAGAAACCTTTTCTGCATTCTTCCTTTTCAGTGAGAAGTCTTCTTTAGTGTTGATTCTCAATAATGACAATAGTCCTTCTGTTTCTCTGTGTTTGACTATGCACATCAGGAAACCCTTGATGCAGGCAGATTTAGTTTGTTATTTTTGCAAATATTTTTCAAGATTACAATACACACATGACAGATACAATAGTAAATATATAATTTAATCCCAACAAAAATAACTTTAGTGAAAGTATTTTTATCTTTTTAAAATCATTAAACTGTCAATTTCCCTAAAAATAACGCAAGTATACGTATCACTGAAGTAATAAAGGGCTTTAATGGAGTCATAGATATCGATCCCATATGGAAGCCGAAAATGCTTATAGGTAAATTCTTATGATTATAATGTAAACTAAAATTTAAACTACAGAAGTGAAGTACGAAATTTGAATCTAGAGTAAATAAGTGAATTTTAAATAAAAAACTAAGTTAATTAAAATAATTGCTAAACTTTCAAAAGTAAATTTACGAAAACTAAATAAATTTTTTGTGATGAAAAGTTTAAATTTAAGAAAGCATCCTTCCCCTTNTATATATATATATATATATATATATATATATATATATATATTGTTTTGTGTCATATATGAGCAATTCTATTCTTTACCCTCGTCCAAATGGATAAAGAACATTGACTGATCCAAAGTTTGGTCCCTTATTCCATGGTCAGGCCGAGAGGATATCGACCACCACTTTAGAGCTCCCCATACTCCCTCGTCTGAGAGCTAACAATCTTGCATTAGTTTCCTATCAACCAAACCAAATTGGAGATTTTAATCTGTCCCATTAAAATCTTCAATTCTACATCCAACAAAGTATATTTCTTTATTTATTTGCACTCAATCTCATGGATTACATCCTCTCCCATGGAATCAAATGTGACTCTCACTATGTAGTAGAAATCATAGCCAATTGAGGGTTGCAAAATAGTGCTTAGGTGGAGGGTTTTGAAGTGTTAAAGCCAATTGGAATTAGGCAGCTCATATGGGTGAGTTTGGCTTTCAATTTTGGCTTGGGGCTCTAGGTTTTGGTATTTTCCGGCCACTAGGCCGGCTGGCAGGGCCAGGGGAGGTGGTCAAGAGATTAGNATGGATTACATCCTCTCCCATGGAATCAAATGTGACTCTCACTATGTAGTAGAAATCATAGCCAATTGAGGGGTGTAAAATAGTGCTTTGAAGTGCTAAAGCCAATTGGAATTGACCAGCTCAGATGGGTGAGTTTGGGTTTGAATTTTGGCTTGGGGCTCTTGGTTTTGGTGTTTTCCGGCCACTAGGCCGGCTGGCAGGGCCAGGGGAGGTGGTCAGGAGGTCAGGTGAGCCAGTAGGAGGGTTAAGATTAATTAACCCTCAATGGCAAGTGATGATGGGGAAGATTTTTGGTTAAAGCCCATAAATGGGCATAAATCCCTTAATTTAGGGATTCAATGGTCCATAGCTCACCATGGCTGGTCCAAGGGGGTTTAGCCGGGTCAATAGAGTGTGCTTAGTGGCTGTAGAGTCATCAATTTGGTGGCTTTGAGATGGCTAAGTTAATTTTGGTGCATGGGTCCAATTTGGGTCCAAATGACTAAGAGTTGGGTTTGGGTTAGGATAGCCATGACTTTGAGCCCAATCGATTGATCAACTTTTTGTATATGATTGTTATAAGGATTTTTGGTGAAGGATTGAAATAATTTTGAGTTCAATTGGAAGCTCAATTTGAAGGATTTTTGGCTTTTGGTCAATTTGGGCATGTTGGACTAGATTTGGGTCTAGATAGAGCTAAGGTTGGGTGAGGTTCAAATTAATTATTTAAAATGTTATATAGGAATGTCATAAAGAGTTTTCAACATAAATTAGGTCTCAATTTTTGGGTTAAGACATTCAATTTGGTGGAATTTGGAGACAACCAATTCGGGGCAAATTTGGGGATTTTGGATTTGGGTTGAAATTAAATGAAATTGAAGCCAATTCAAAGTTCAATTTGATGTGTGTAATTGTTATGAAGAGTTTAGGATTCAAATTTGGGCAAGTTGAGAAGGTTATGGGGTTCAATTTTTTGGGATTAAGTCATAGGGCCGAAATTGGGTGTTTGACTTTGGATCAAAATCGAGCTTAATTTAGTTGATTTAGCATTGGCCAATTTGGCTTGGATTTCATTTATATTGGTCATATGAAAGGTTAATTTGATTTAGAATTGAATGGGTAGGATTAGGGCCAAATTTATGGACATTTGAGGTGGATTTAGGGAAATTGGGTCTTTAAAGGTAATTTGGGGGATTTGGTCAAAATGGTCAAATTGGCCAACTTGTGTTTAATTGGAGGGTCCAAATTGGTTTTGGAAATTTTTGGAGTATTTTGGAGGTTTTGGGAAAGTTTGGGGTGCCAAGGGTATTTTTGTAATTTTGGCAAATTTTGGAGGTTTTGGGAAAGTTTGGGGTGCCAAGGGTATTTTTGTAATTTTGGCAATTTGGGTGAGGTTTTGGGAAAGTTTGGGGTGCCAAGGGTATTTTTGTAATTTTGGCAATTTTGGGGGGTATTTTGGTAAATTTGGATTTTTTGGTAGTTTTGGGTAATTTTGGTATTTTGAAATGTTTTGAAATGATTTTTGAACAAACTTGGTCATTTTTCGGCGAAATTGGGATTTCTGGCCAAATTTGGGATGTGGGGGTGTTTTAGGTAATTTGGGTAGGTTTGGGGGTAAAAGGTCAAATTGAATATTTTTGGTAGAACTGGGGTGTCAACCGCCATATATAAGCTATGGACCAATGGAATCTTTATTTTGGTCCTCTATGTGGTCTTAGCTAAACCCTAGCCTAGGAATAGTGGGTTAAGGGGGCCATCTACATGAGTCTCCCAAAGGATTAAGAGATCCAAGTCAACCATTTTTGGGTTTTAGGATTGTGAGTGAATATAGGTGATAGTGAGTGTAGTGAGTGAACAAGCTCCAGAACAACACTTAGAGTCAACCCTAAGTTCGATCAATCCTATGGGGGCTCATTTTGAGCTCCCTCATACTGACCCCACCCACTAAGTGCTAGAGGTTAGGACCAATATGTGAAACTTCTAGTTGAGCAAGGAGGAGTTTAGAATTTCTAATGGTGAGGTTTCCTTTCTAGTTTTCTAGAAATAGTAAATAGGAAAGTCCTATGGCTAGATCCTAGACTACTAAAGAGGGAAAACTAAACCTCAACCAAAAGTGAGGTCAACAACCCGTCTTATCAAACACCAACTTAATAAGAATATTCACAGAGCTGCCAATGTCAATGAGGGTGCTATTGATTTGATTGTTAACAATAAGCACATTCACAATGATATCATTGTCATAGAGATTACCTTTAAGAGGAATATAATCACTAGTGAAGACTATGGGATGATGTGAGCTATGTTTGGGTGCAATGGTGGTTGTGTGTAGCTCTCCTAACCATAGCCTTTTCAGTCTCACTTGGCAGGATGGGTCTCCATCTTCTCCAAAGATAGCAAGAACAATCTCCGTGATAAATATTTCATGGACTCAAGTTGGTTCATCTAATATTTTTTGAACTAGAGCCTTACTCTATCATTGGGTCATTGCTCTTGTCACCACAAATTCCTTCAATTTCCATGATCTAATTCAAACTCCTTAATTAAGCTCCAGAGGTGTCAGTAGTCCTCCATGTCATGATTGTGGTCATAATGATATGCACAATATTTCCTAGGATCTCAAAGGAAAGTTTTGATCTTCATCATAGCCATTAAAACTCTTGACAGAGTTTGTTTGAGTGTTTCAAGTTGGGTAGCGGGTGCTCACCATATTGAGCCAGATGCTAGTCGGGATACCTAGTCTGACTCCCTCAATAGTGCATTATCTTGGTTGTCATATGATCTTCAAGTGGCAAAGCATTTATGTAATGAAGATGAGTGAAAGGACATTAATTGTGTATCAATCTCTATCTTTTGCCTTGGGTAGTCCTTTTTTGTGGGTGACTGGTGGAACATTTAACTTTAGGGATGTTGGGTTGGAGTTATACTCCTCAGTTAATATATGATTGTTGGCCAACTCTAACAAACCATTATGGAACAAATGTGTATAAAAAGGGTCCTTCCTTCAGCCCTTGAGCTACGACACTATGGATGTCTGTGGTTTCTAGATCTCGTACATCCAAATCCTCCTCCAGGAAGAGGGTAATAGACAAGTCTACAAGCTCTTCTAAGGCTTCTGTAAATTGATAAATGTTGTCACTAACATCCTCTTGAAATTAGCAAATGACGTGATTACTCCCAGGGGTAATCTAATGAACCATTAGAGGATCAACTCCCTCAGAATTGTAAATGAAAGATGGTATTTCAGTGTGTCGTTGATTCTCAACAAACTCACATTCGATTCAAATGAGGTTATGTGGTTGCTCCTTATAGGCTTCAACAATAGGATCTTGAAACGTTATGGAGGCTCAACCTCACAAATTTACTGCTAAAACACATTCTAAGGTTGACGGGGAGCCTTAACATGCCCAAACCAATGTAATTTGCTTGGTGCCGCCCCAACGCNCCAATTTGGGTCCAAATGGCTAAGAGTTGGGTTTGGGTTAGGCTAGCCATGACTTTGAGCCCAATTGATTGAACAACATTATGTATATGATTGTTATGAGGATTTTTTATGAAGGATTGAAATAATTTTGAGTTCAATTGGAAGCTTAATTTGAAGGATTTTAGGTTTTTGGTCAATTTGGGCATGTTGGACTAGATTTTGGTCTAGATAGGGCTAAGGTTGGGTGAGGTTCAAATTAATTATTTAAAATGGTATATAGGAATGTCATAAAGAGTTTTTAACATAAATTGGGTCTCAATTTTTGGGTTAAGACATTCAATTTGGTGGAATTTGGAGACAACCAATTTGGGGCAAATTTGGGGATTTTTGGATTTGGGTTGAAATTAAATGAGATTGAAGCCGATTGAAAGTTCAATTTTATGTGTATAATTGTTACGAAGAGTTTTTTATTCAAATTGGGGCAAATTGAGAAGGTTATGGGGTTCAATTTTGTGGGATTGAGTCATAGGGCCAAAATTGGGGGTTTGACTTGGATCAAAATCGAGCTCAAAGCATTGGACAACTAGGCTTGGATTTGGTCTAGTTTGGTCATATGAAAGGTTAATTTGATTTTAGAATTGAATGCGTAGGATTAGGGCCAAATTTATGGACATTTGAGGTGGATTTAGGGAAATTGAGTCTTTAAAGGCAATTTGGGGGATTTGGCCAAAATGGTCAAATTGGCCAACTTGTGTTCAATTGGAGGGTCTAAATTGGTTTTGGAAATTTTTGGAGTGATTTTGGAGATTTTGGGAAAGTTTGGGGTGCCAAGGGTATTTTTGTAATTTTGGCAATTTGGGGGTATTTTGGTAAATTTGGAATTTTTTTGGTAGTTTTGGGTAATTTGGGTATTTTGAAATGTTTTGAAATGATTTTTGAACAAACTTGGGTATTTTTTGGTGAAATTGGGATTTCTGGCCAAATTTGGGATGTGGGGGTGTTTTAGGTAATTTGGGTAGGTTTGGGGGTAAAATGTCAAATTGAATATTTTTGGTAGAAACTGGGGTGTCAACCACCATATATAAGCCATAGACCAATGGAATCTCCATTTTGGTCCTCTATGTGGTCTTAGTTAAACCCTAGCCTAGGAGCAGTGGGTTAAGGGGGCCATCTACATGAGTCTCCCAAAGGATCAAAAGATCCAAGTCAACCTTTTTTGGGTTTTAGGATAGTGAGTGACTATAGGTGATAGTGAGTGTAGTGAGTGAACAAGCTCCAGAACAACACTCAGAGTCAACCCTAAGTTCAATCAATCCTATGGGGGCTCATTTTGAGCTCCCTCATACTGACCCCACCTACTAAGTGCTAGAGGTTAGAACCAATATGTGAAACTTCTAGTTGAGCAAGGAGGAGTTTATAATTTCTAATGGTGAGGGTTCCTAGTTTTCTAAGAATAGTAAATAGAAAAGTCCTATGGCTATATCCTAGGCTACTAAAGAGGGAAAACTAAACATCAACCAAAAGTGAGGTCAACAACCCATCTTGTCAAACACCAAGTTAATAAGAATATTCACAGAGCTACCAATGTCGATGAGGGTGTTATTGATTTGATAGTTAACAACAAGAACAGTCACAATGATATCATTGTCGTAGAGATTACCCTTAAGAGGAATATAATCACTAGTGAAGACTATGGGATGATGTGAGCTGTGTTTGGGTGCAATGGTGGTTGTGTGTAGCTCTCCTAACCATAGCCTTTTCAGTCTCACTTGGCAGGATGGGTCTCCATCTTCTCCAAAGATGGCAAGAACAATCTCTGTGATAAATATTTCATGGACTCAAGCTGGTTCATCTAATATTTTTTGAACTAGAGCCTTATTCTATCATGGGGTCATTGCTCTTGTCACCACAAATTCCTTTAATTTCCATGATCTGATTCAAACTCCATAATTAAGCTCCAGAGGTGTAAGTAGTCCTCCATGCCATGATTGTGGTCATAATGATATGCACAATATTTCCTAGGATCTCAAAGGAAAGTTTTGATCTTCATCATAGGCTCCCGATTAAAATAACATTTATTGATCTCAGCCATTAA
Organism: Phalaenopsis hybrid cultivar; assembly: GCA_002079205.1. Taxonomy (NCBI): domain Eukaryota; kingdom Viridiplantae; phylum Streptophyta; class Magnoliopsida; order Asparagales; family Orchidaceae; genus Phalaenopsis; species Phalaenopsis hybrid cultivar. The sequence goes on along the minus strand of JXCR01061506.1, from coordinate 87,712 downwards.
AACTCTTGACAGAGTTTGTTTGAGTGTTTTAGGTTGGGTAGCGGGTGCTCACCATATTGAGCGAGATGCTAGTTGGGATACCTAGTCTGACTCCCTCAATAGTGCATTATATTGGTTGTCATATGATCTTCAGGTGGCAAAGCATTTACGTAATGAAGATGAGTGAAAGGACATTAATTGTTTATCAATCTCTATCTTTTGCCTTGGGTAGTCCTTTTTTGTGGGTGACAGGTGGAACATTCAACTTTAGGGATGTTGGGTTGGAGTTATACTCCTCAGTTAATATATGATTGTTAGCCAACTCTAACAAACCATTATGGAACAAATGTGTATAAAAAGGGTCCTTCCTTCAGCCCTTGAGCTACGACACTATGGATGCCTGTGGTTTCTAGATCTCGTACATCCAAATTCTCCTCCAGGAAGAGGGTAATGAGTGAGTGCAGTCTCTCACTCCATCATTGTTGGAGCTATAGAAGGGTCTACAAGCTCTTCTAAGGCTCTATACATTGAAAAATTGTGACACTAACATCCTCTTGAAATTAGCAAATGACGTGATTACTCCCTGGGGTAATCTAATGAACCATTTGAGGATCAACTCCCTCAGAATTGTAAATGAAAGATGGCATTTTAGTGTGTCGGTGATTCTCAACAAACTCACATTCGATTCAAATGAGGTTATGTGGTTTCTCCTTATAAACTTCAACAATAGGATCTTGAAACCTTATGGAGGCTCTACCTCACAAATTTACTGCGAAAACACATTCTAAGGTGGACGGGGAGCCTTAACATGCCCAAACCAATGTAATTTGCTTGGTGTCGCCCCAACGCTATCAAAGTACTGAGATTCGCCTTCTCTCTCCAAGTCTGGAGGGACTCTTCTATCGTTGGGCGCCAAACCTTCACCCTGAGGCTGTTGGTCTCTCTCTTGGGTCAGTGCACCTCAAATGACATCCAACATTTAATCATTCAAATCATGGATTCATTGGGCCATAAATTATCTAATGCACTCCATTTTATTGGTTTCTCTGTTGAGGGGTTCCTCTTTTTGAGCCATTCCTCTTCTAGTTTGTGGAATGATCCCTGCTCACCATGTGTTTAAGGATATTGAATCCAAATTTCTACATGAATCATGCCCTAGGAATATAGCTTAAATAATAAGAGAGAAAAAGGGGAATGAGTAGTAATAAAACGTGTCTTATTCATAAAATAGTTATCTAGAGGAGAGAGTATAATGATGATATTATATTTTTACCATTGCTTGGAAGGAGTCCATACTGGGTATTTATGATATTTTACATGTATTGGTTTATCGTATGACTATTTTTTGCTCGATCGACTAAGCTTACTTGGCTTCAGGTTGACTTGATAAACTTAATCGATTGAGCTTAATCGTTATGTGCTGATCTGCGAATCCAACACGACTATCAATCATTGATCCATAGTGAGGAATCTCTTGTGTATCCATGGGATGATTTGAGATACTTTGAAATTAAATCCTCTTGGATTGACTCTACTATAGAGTAGCACTATCATATCGGGTCGGTTTTTTTGAAGTTATTGGTTTACATGTTCTTTTGTCTCATTTTTTACGGCATGACTCAAGTTTGGATCATCCAATTGTCAAGCATCTTGTCTACTTTATGGCCCAGTCAATTTTGTCCTTGTTGGTTTGACTATGATTTTGCTCGATCTCTTAAATAGATCTCACAATCTCTTGACAGATCAATGATGACGGTCGTTGATGTACAAATAAAATAAAATAAAATACCCTAAATGGCCGCTGTCGTTAAGATATTCCGAATATTTCCTGGCTGTATAAAAAAGCCTGCAGTCTTCGTATCGTTGGAAGATCCCGAAGCATTTCGTAGGAAATAATTGAAAATTCAAGTCTTCGCACTGCACGAGGCGGGCATCAAATGGTCGGCACTTGGATCACCGTCGTTGACTCCATCAACGTTGCTCATCTGTCTCTTACTTATTTGCCCACATTTGTTTAAAGGTTTGATGACGGCCATAATTTACTACAAGTCTTCTTCATTACGTCGTCCCAACGTTACTATGGCTGATATGCTGACCATTTTTTTATAGGATACGTGCCACTTAATTCTTGTTTATTTACGTGTCCAACACCTCAACTTCAAGCTTACAAAAATGACCTCATATGAAAGAATATTTGTATTTCATTATTCTAAGATTTAAATAATGATATTTCTATGTGATATAAATATTTTAGTTTTATATATATATAAAAGAAAGTTTTGGTGTTGGGCATATAAAGGCATAGGAATTGGGAGAAATGTATGTAAATGTCCCTTTTTTTTAAGATTTAGTATCAAAATATCAATTTAATATAGATGATTTTAATGATATTATTGTCATAATTATTTTAAAATTTAAATCAATTAAGTTTATTCATTTATATTATGTTGTTCAGCCATATGCGTTATTACTAATAATGAGAATGTAAAATGGAGTGGAAGTTTAATACACACATATGATTGCAACAACATTCTTTCATAAACACATAAATTTTTTAGACGAGCCCCGGTCATCCTTAAATATGTTAAATAGTCGAGTATCACACACTAAACATCAAGGGATTCGAACCCGTGACCTAAGATGACTTATAATACTAAACATCGAGGGATTCGAACCCGTGACCTGAGATGACTTATAATTAACTTTTGAATATTTGCATTAATATTCACTACTCGCTAGCTTTCATTTATAGTAATATCAGATTTTTTTGTGCATGTTTGTTCATTTTTAAAAATACATAATATTTACTTTTTGAAATCCTTGCGTCCTTTTCCATGCGAGAGCTCCTTTCCCACAAGAAGAACCGTTGTCAACTACATTTCCATGTAGGAGAAATGTTTTGGTGACCTAAACTGCCTCATGAAGTATACTTTAAAGCAAAATAAGGACATATGTAAGAAGACGCATGTTCTATTCTGATTCACCTTTGCCACTCTTTAGATATGCTTTTAAGATGATGATTAAGTGTTGAATTTCAGAGAAGTTCCTCAGCCCACATGACAAAATAGAGTTATTTTTACTATTCTATATGACATTGCAATTTTTAGTATTTTAAAAATTAATGACATGAGCCTTGTATGATATAGTTAAATTCATAAAAAAAATAATTTTTAAATCAAGAAATAATATTTCAAATATGTCAAACCAATTTACAAGATTTAATCTTAAGTGAGTCAAATACTATGTTGCATTTAGCAACAACTGGATTCGATAAATTCAAATTTATCGATTATAATTGTATTTAAAATTTATTTTTTATAAATAATTTAATAGTATGATTATAATTTAAAAATATTAAGGTTTTTATAGTCTTTTATATCAAAAAAGTTATTAGTAATTGAGTTTAAAAGCACGCAAAAAAAAAAATAATCAAACAATAGTAGCATTTTATGAACCGCAACTTTACAACTAATTCATCTCAAGTGCTTTCAAAGGGACTTTTGAAAAAGGAGAAGCCCTCCCAAACAAAGCCTTAGTATAATGTGATGTTTGTTGATCTGGTCTGGTCAAACGATCTCAGATTGAAATGAAAAAGAGAGATGATAGGTCCTCAGTTGAAGCCATTACTCGATAACAAGTATTCAACAACTAATTCACGACAGTAGGTAATGGATAACTTGTACTCGACAACAAGTACGCAACAGTTGTTACTCAACAGCTTGTATTTGACACATGGGTCTCAAAATTATGGATTGTCAATGCCTTTATTATCTTTTTTGACCCATATTCATCCTCGTGCATGTTAGCATATTTTCATGCCCATAATGAATATTTCATGCTATATAAATTCAGTTTCATGATTCTTTTATCCTCTTAAAAATTAAATATAAAAAATACAAGAGATTAACGAAAACATGACTATTATCATTACTCTCGAATTAAATGTAAAAATGACAAGAGAATGAAAATATTGTTATCATCCATTACTCACCCAGAATTGATGATACCATAAGTATAAGACAAGAAAAGGATGTTGAAATACGTCCTAGGATGTATTTTTCTTCTTGGGTTGTTAAGACCTTTTTTAGGGTAGATTCCTTTGGCACCTTACAACCTTATGAGAAAATTCACCATTTAGTGTGATGGTGTTGATTTGTTTGTACTCATATTGAGAAACTTGCCACCTTTTTTGCAGCTGGAAGGCATATGTTTGTTAAACTCAACTATAGATGAATTGCAATTATTTTTATTTAGTTTGGGTTATTTTTTGTTTGGCGGTAATAACTCTCTTATAGGGAATATTTGCTTGAACTCCTTGAATTTAATTAGTTTTAAATCTTAAGGTCTTCAATCCTTAAGTTAATTGACATATTCTCTTGTATAATCGAGTTGGGCTCCACAAAAAATATTTTTCATTGATGTTTGACTAAGAGGTCGAGTGAGGAAAGAAACCCTAACAAATTTCTTCTTATGCCATGAATGGAATATACAAAAAAAATGATATTTTTTTATAATACAAATTGATGTCAATGGATAATCACTATTGTATTGGCTGATCTAAAATATAAAGTGAAGAAAGAAAAGAGGAAAGACTTTAGGATTTTTCTATGCTAATAGGATTGCCTTGTTTCATATGCCTCACAACACCATGTGTTCTTAGAATAATTTTCATGTGACTTGGTAGTGGGTCCTATGTGTCATGGTGATTGTTAGGAATTTGTTACTCTACCAAAAAAGTTAAAATTTTTCAAAGAAATAATGATTTGGTAGTCAAGAGGTTTTTTGGGTGTTAAATTTATGTCTATATAAAGATGCTTTGTGAGCTCTTGATTATTTAAATATTTCATATTTTTAGAAGAACCAACCACTACTTAATTTTCTTTCAGGAGACCCCGACCTTCTCTTCGGTCTTCCTAATGGATGATATTCTGATTAAGAGAATAAAGCTTCCAGAGGAAAGCTAAGTATTGCTATATTTTGGAAACAAAAAGGATGAGATTGCCCCCACAAGAGAATGATATGGAACAAATGCGACAAAGCACTAGTGAATGACACAAGTATACATCTTATTCAAGTAATATTCTAAACAGAGCTCGTGTATCGATCCCATATGGAATAAGCTAATTTCCAAAGTAAAAAAGCATTTAGCTTGTTGGTTTCAAACATAACTTGAATGTACAAATTAATTTTTTTTTTTTTAAGTGACTAATCCTGATTTTAGAAATACAACAATCCTAGGCTAAGTCAAAGATTTTAAGAGTTTTCAAATGCATGAGCATTTCTCCCTTGAATTGATCCCATTGGAATTTTAGTTCAAATTGGTGATTCAACTGATAGGTGAGAATTTAAAGAAACAATCTTATTGATCCTCTCTTAAGCATCTAAGAAAGTTTGGCAACAATACATGTTTAATCCCCTAAATTAAGTGATTAGCCCAACATACCACTTCTCCCTAATTGATTATACTATTCTTAAGGCAAAATGCATATTGTGTGTTAACCTAATGGTTATACTAAGAATTTTCCTGAATCTCAAACTTTGTGATGAGTTTTAATATTTTAACTAGTTATGTCAAACTAAATTTTGCACTTAAAACATCACCCTATGAGAAATTGCATGGAAAGCACACAAGAAAGTTCTCACTAATCATTCGTACATAGCCAATCCAAGAAAGAAAAGAATAATCTACTCACAAATCATACTGTTAAATAACATCATAATGCTTTTATTGAAAAGAAAGATCATAAACATAAAGTTAATGGATAAAACTCAATTGAAATACAATAGCTTTCCACACTTATCTCCTTCCTTTCTCCAAACAAAATGTTGAAGTTTACAACAAGGCTACACACTTTGATCTTCTTAGAAATCTCTCCTCACTTGTCTTTATTCTCCACAAACTTCTCAAGGTGTTGAATCTCTTTCCAATGCTTTTGGAGACTCGCTATCCCATTAGTATCATTGACCCCCTCTCCACATGTTAATCGAGAGCTTTTAATTAAATTTGTGAATCAACGCCTGTGAACTGCTCTAAACCATCAAACTAAGTGAATTGCCACGTAGGCGCTAGACTGTGATTCCTAAGCAGTGTTCACAGGTGCCTAGGCATTGTAGTCATGGCCCATACTTTCTATCTCTTTAGGTTGGATTTCTAGGGCACTGGGACCCTAGGCAACCATAACAAGTGCTCAGGCACCTGTTTCTGGCCTAATGTTTGTTTCTGACATTTGAGCACCCATAATTGGCATTTGGATGGAATTTTATTTGCTCATTAGCATCAAGGTGCTCAAGCCTAGTGCCTATGCATCGAGACAGGCGAAGGAGTGCCTAAGTCTGTTGAGGGGGCACCAACATATATTGAGTCCATTTCATATCGTTTTCTTCTTGAATTTTCTAATCACTTATACACTATAAATATAATCACAAATACAATGAAAAGCATAAAAATACATAAATAAAGATAAAAAATATGCTAAAAAAACATGAATATTTGATACAAATGAAATACCCTTAAACTCAAACATTACTTACCCTCAAGTAATTTCAAAATCTAAAATTAAAATATTGTAAGTATAATGGCAGCTTGTGGTTAAAGATGAAGGGCCTTCTAATTAAATTGAGAAGGTATATAAATAAAAGTAGACATGTATTTTCCTTCAAATTGAACTTTTTGAGTTTGTACTCGACATCTTGGCTCCTCAAATAGTGATACAAATTTGTATATTCATCCTAAGTCACGCGTATGACGCTCAACTAACATAAAATTGATACCAATCATAAACTCTTGTTATTTATTCAATTAAATCATCTTGATCTAGTTTCCATTTTTATGAATTCAAAATTTCTAACAAGTTAGTGAAGTCATTGATCCTTTAACCTTAATAAGAGGAATCAATGCCATTTTTTGTTAAAAGCTTCACCTCAAGCTTCTCTTCAGAGGTTCTTAAGTTTTTTTCTTTTTAGTATCAATCTTTCTTCTATTATTATTATTATTATTATTATTTTAATTTACTTTTTTCTATTTTTTACTGTGGATTAATGTATCTGATTCAACTCTTATAATGATTTTGAATCACAACCCTCTTTACAAATTAAATTTTCATTACTAACCTAACTCAACTTAAATGTTTGTAGGTCAAGAAATGGTAACATATAATCAATTTATTTTAAATAAATAGTGACTGCTTCTATAGGATTGAATTAACAATTTATTATGTGGTTAATATTCAACTAAGTGTTTAGAAATTATTATATAGATTAGTGATAACTCTTGTTTGGGATCAGTGATTGGTGAATAGCTTATCTTTTCCAAATCTTCAAGAAATACATATCACTTTTACTTATATATCTCTCATTTATTAGTTTGCATTTATCTCAAATACAACCACAAACTCTAATTATATTGAATTCTAAATATAGATTTCTAGATACTTCAANTTTGCATTTATCTTAAATACAACCACAAACTCTAATTATATTAAATTCTAAATATAGATTTCTTGATAATATCTCTCATTTATTGGTGATAACCCCCACCCCCCCCATCCCCACCCCGTGCGCGCCCAAATATGTTCATAACACTATGCATGTGAGTACAACAGAACATAAGAAATGAACATAGTAGGGTAAGAAAACTAACATGGTGACTAAAATTTAACACTGTATAAATATTGGTGAGGTAGCAAAATAGTTTATAACTAAATAAGCATCTCATAACACTTGCAACAACAAGTACAGGTGAAGAAATATCATAAGTAATCACATCTACAAAATGANGTAGGGTAAGAAAACTAACATGGTGACTAAAATTTAACACTGTATAAATATTGGTGAGGTAGCAAAATAGTTCATAACTAAAGAAGCATCTCATAACACTTGCAACAACAAGTACAGGTAAAGAAATATCATAAGTAATCACATATACAAAATGCTGGGTACAAGCTCTAAAGCATAAACAAGCCAAATTATAGAACCAAGCCCTAAGGTATGTAAGAGGTAAGTGACACTACGGATTCAAGCAAGCGAAGCATACACAAACACACCAAAAAATATGTTTTGGGTTTCCTACCAATATGCTCTTTCTTTAATTTCCTCAACCAAACAATCTTAGATCTAACTCCTTTAAGGTTTTTCTGCAGAATCATATATCCAATTTATTAATCTCTAATTTATTGTCTATTTTTTAATACATCCTAGTGATTCTCCTAACCAGTTCTATTTTGATCACATTCATTCCTTTATTTTTTTGAAATATTAAGTCTTTATATTTTAAATTCTTCATTAAAATTTATTGCAACCTTTCTATTCCTACTCTTAAATAATTAACAGGGATATGAAAAATTAATTCTTCATTTTATGCTATAATAGTTAACTCTCTTTGTTTGTATGTTAGTCTTTGCCCTACCAGTTGTAGGAAAAGGTTGTATAAAAATAATTGGGATCTTTCATCCCACTTCATATCCAATGTGTGAAATCAATAGAGAAGATGATTTTTCTACCTGCACTAAGACATTTTCTATAATTTCATAGAAAAAGTTAAGGAACGGTCAGCTAATTAAAGAGCCTCATTATTAGATTTAAGCTCTCCTAGTTCTAGTCTTTCAAATTTGAGAAAGGCATTAAGTCTTTTCTAGATCCTGAGTCACATAACACATTTCCAATAAAATGGTCTCCGACAGTGCAAGGAGTAATAAAACATGTCAATTAATTTTATGAGAGTTTTATTATTAGTATTATTATTTTTTGAATTATAATACTATGGTTTTTAGTTAATAGTACAATTTCAAAGTTTGAAAATTTGCATTTCTTAGTCAAAAAATCATTCAAAAATCTCCTGTTGCTAGGCATTTTTTAAGTGGTTCAACAAATGAAATGTCAATAGTAAACTTCTTGAACATGTCTAGAAACTTAAATTTATTTTTAGACATTTCTTATGTACTATTAGAGTCTTAAATTGAGTTTTATTGGAAATATGCTACAAGCTTGAGTTTTTTTGACGTTCGAGACATACAAAAACATCTTGTGAGGACTAGATTCTATTTGATCATGCATCATACCTTAATTTTAATTTTTTTATTGTGTGGGCTTAAGATCAAGCATGCATATGCAAAACCTATCCATTTCTTTTTCTAAGATATGTTACCAAAACAGTGGCACATGACTTTTTATAATTTATTTGATTTGCGAGTACTTTCCTTTTCATGATGTGTGTCATTCTTATTACTTGTAGTTTGTTTGAGTTTGTTACACTCTCTATTTATTCTCTTAATATAAACACTTTTACTATAAATGTAACGATAAAAAGTTAATCTTAATAAAGTTTAGCATTACAATTTATAAGATTTTAAAATGAGCAATTTTTTTCCTATACTTATTTTCTTGTATAGCCTTCCCAACAGTGCCCATTTATAATAATTGGGCCTCCACGTATTAAGGGTCATGAATAATTGCATACATAATGCATGTCCCAAGGAAATTATTCTTGACTTCTAAATTGACTAGTCGAGCATATGTTTTATATGCTTAATGGGCTATCTTGAATGCACAAAAAGTTAGAGGCTCCCTGACCCAAACACTCGGACAAGGTTTAGGTCCCATTTGTGGTGTGGTTCAAAATAGTCAGATCATATGTTCTCTTTATTTCTAGTAGCATCCATATAATACCATTGACATAGTTTATGTCTCATTTACCTTTTATCCAAATAGAGTCATATGAGCTTAGATTTACTCTTCTTCTGATTTTATAGCTACTAAGATCTCCATAGATAATGCAACTCATGGGTCGTTGCCGAGAAAATCTCTGATCGAGTTAGATAAAAAAACTCCAAGACCAAATAGAAAATTCATAGTAACATTACCTTTTGTACTCCTTTATTGAGTTTTTGTAGTTACTCTGTAGGCCCTCCTTTGTTGAGAAACAAGTACTAGACATGTTAAGGTGATTCACCCTCTATGTGATAGTCTATCTTAGCCTTGGAAAGGAGGGTTCCCCTGCAAAAATAAGGTATCCCTTTTTGGCTTCTTATTTTTTAGAGATATTTTTTCTTAACAAGTATAATGCTTTTTATTGAGAGCCTTCATGGGTAATTCTCATGATGTCATTGATCACGAGTATTCATCGTCATGAGAGGTCTCTTGAACCTATGTCAAATGAGATTTGATCTTTATACTTTGGTTTGGAATATGAGGATTGTCATAAACATTTTCTAATATATTCTCATCGATAGAGTATGGTTTGGTTTATTTCAGGCAGCTCATCTCCAATTTATATTATGAAGATCATAATATATCTTTGTATTCACCCTTGTTATGCCTTTTTTTATGCTTGCCCAGTTTAGCCTTTTCTTCTATCTCTTTATTTCTTTGAAATGGAGGTTAGTGAAAAGGAAATTCTAAGAGTGATGCACATAAAAAATAGAATTTGGTTCTTCTTCTTCAAGCCAAAGTGAGAGAAATGTTCCTTTCCTTCAAAGGAGATATTCTTTCTCTCCATGAAAAGTGTGTGTGACAATAGTTTTCTATTCCAGTTACCTTACATGTAATACATATGTGTGTGTGTGTGTCTATATATATATATATATATATATATATATATATATATATATATATATA
>JXCR01061506.1:41117-76012 GCA_002079205.1 Phalaenopsis hybrid cultivar | reverse complement strand
AAATTTATTTATGATATATAGATCTTTGAGAGGTGTAAATTATGTGTTCAATTCATTCAAATTATTAAATCAATTTATCACTTTATTTGGTGGGCAGAATTCTATTATGAGAGTTGGTGACATATTTAATACATATTCAATCATTAAATAATACCCGCCCCCCGTATTGTTCCTTTTGTTCACCCAAGGAACTATCATGTAGCATGACTTCATACTTCTCAGTATATACACTATAATTCACTTTCTTTTTTCAGCTGCAATATTCTAAGATGGAATACCTGCAATGTAATATTTTGTATTAATGTCTTATATTTGTATTAACTTGACAAATGAATCTAAATTGTCTCATCTTTGTGGACCTATGATTATATTATTTCTTTTATTTGATTGTATAATTTTAACTTATTTCTTCGTTTATACTATATCAATTTTAAAGGCATTAATTGTCTCACTTTTATCATGAAATAGAAAAAGAGACATTTATTATGTATAATCATCAATATTGATGGTGTGAACTATCATTGAGTTATTAAGAAACATTTCTTAAAAAGAGATTTACATATCAATATATAATTTATAATATGTTCGAACCTCTCCTTCAAACTTTTTTGTCCTTATTAGTTTGCTTTCCTTTTATGTGATTTACAAAAATAGCAAATCTATAAAGTTAAGAGTCTACAATACTCCATTCTTTATGATTCATTTTAGCCTTTTGAAGGAGCTATGGTTCAATCTATCATGTCATAACATGATTTCTCATTTATAGTACCACATATAATGCTAATGTTATCATGCATGGTCAAAAAATTATAATCAAAAGCAATATTTGAGTGAAGTTCATCCAAGTCACTAATAATATTATATTTAATAAATAAAAAGGTTACATTAAATGTTAAATTTAAATTATGAGGTAAAATTTAAACATTAAAATATGATCCTTTGAAAAGGTTGGAATATAAGAGGTTCATTTAAGATCAATAATAAAACAAAAAAAACAAACAAAATAAGTTAATTTCTACAAATGTGCAAACATAATTTCTTAAATAGATTGATCACTCACTTTGTCTCCCTTTTCTTTTGCTCATAAAATGGTGCATGGTATTTGTAGTTGTGATTGGAAAGGTTAAAATCAATCCATCAAGTATGATAAAACATATAATATGTAACAAATTCAAAACCACAAAAAAAATACAAGATTACCTTTTTTTTTAACACAAGTCTTGAATTTGAGGAAAGTTTCTTCCGGTGACTGTCTTCATGTATAAAATAAGTGTTTCATTATACCTTTATTAGCTTGATTAAAATATAATTAATATGTTTTCTTGGCATGTTTATGTTTATATGAGTTGTAAAATGGGTACTTTTAATCCTTATTTAATTTAGTTTTCCTTTTTAATGCACACATAATATTAATATTGCATTAATATTTTTATTTCATTTTAAGTATCCTTCGTAAAATTATACAATGACCATACTATAAAATAAGTTAATTTATAATAAAGTGAAATATAAATAAATTATACTTTTAGTATCTAATAATTTAATTTGTAAAATAATTTCTTCATTTTTATTATATGTTTATACAATTTCTTATTGTTATTAAACTTCTTGGAACATAATTTAGTCATTAAAGTGCTTGCAAGTCTCTTGATTTATTAAAATTAAGAATAGGAAGAAACATATCTATCTCTAATATATGGGGAAATAAATAAATTATTTATTGACATTCATTTGAAATTCATAACATGAAGATTGAATTTGAAAGCCTGGCTCTCTTTACTCAATTATTAGCCAAAATTTAAATTATAAAAAATGATAGAAACAATAATCTTGCAAGTACATATTGTATTTTGATTCAATAAAAATATTTCATCTGAATTATTTATATCCCATGAAATGTTGAGCCCAAATACATGTTTATCTTGCTATATTGCTGACCCTTAAATGGCTTTTATAATTTATCTTCTCCCTTTAATAAGTTATTTAGAAAGAGGACCTTATAAGAATTAGTTTAGATCAAGTGCTGTAATATTATTTTTGATTCTTATGTATCTTGTCAAAGTCAAATAATAATATTTAATCTAATTTATGAACACTGTTAATATCATTTTTCTTTCTATTAAAAGAAATCTCATAATAAAGGAACATAGAAATCAATAAGGATTGCAGGAAAAATACGAGATCAAGAATAAAGGTGTTGGAGATGTAATGTCTATGTTTTGGATGAGTTATAATTTAACATGGATATTTCTTCTTTAGTGTATTTTGGTCTAAAATGTACTTCTACTTACAAATGTCATAATAAAAACTTAAAGGGATATTGGACCAACTATGTGCATTGTGATGCATATTTAATCATATTTCTAAAAAATAATGGCCAAATAATAAATATTCCCAACTTAATTTAAGAAAATCATGTTAAAATAGAAAATAAGATTATTGTTATTTCTTTAAATTACCTTATCTTTGTTGACACATTTTATTTTTAATGATAAGGCATGACATAATTTTTTATTTTTTGTTACAGTGTTGAATCCAAATATGTCATGTGGATCACACCCAAGGTATAGAGCATTGAACAATCGAGAGGAACAGAGAGACACCGAGATTGAAAGAGGAAACAAAATGTACAGTAAAACAAGTTGTGAGAGAGTAAATTTAGTAGTTTTTTTTATAGAAATAACCCTCTATTTATAGGTTCCAAGGTTATATAATAAAATTATATGTTTATCCCTCTTTTGATAAGAATGTTACAAGTCATTATTAACCTTGTTATAATTGTAACTGACCTTGGGACCCTTTTATGATCATTACTGACATTGACATCATTTTAAATTCATAACTGCTTGAAGAGGGACATTCAATGACCCATTAATCTTGTTACACAGTCGATTAAAAATCTTTGGTTGGCCATCATACATTCGGTTCACTGAGAGTCCGTTGGTTGACCCTCTCAATGGAATTTTGGATATAGGCTCTCCGAGCATTAGTGAGAACTTGGACCATCAGACAGAGAGTATATCATTGCAATCAAATGGACAACTCTCCTTGGAAAAGGGGTCTTCTCTGAGGATTAGAATGGGGTTCCCTGGGGTGCCCTTTGGCCATCATTGTGAAGAATTCTAAATTGTTTGAAGGAGCTGGTTATGAATGGTTGTCCCTCAGATTAAATGACATCTACTCTTTCCTTTGGTTACACTTTCATTTAGCTAGCTCAGAGCTCCAATTGAACAAAATGATGCTTCGTGTTTCCGTCTTTTGACTATCCCGATACAGTTCTTTGGTATTCATAAGCAACACCAGTTGAATTTTCTCAAGATTCATTCAGTCATATTTTTATGTACATATTTATTTTTCTGGTTCTCTTAATTTTGGAAAGCAACATTTATTATAAGACAAATAATTTTAGTAATTGAAATTATTTGCAGTTTCTATAAATAAGGTGCGATCAGCATTTTTCCATCACTTTAGTTGAACTTCTTATCTTCAATCAATTGTTAACAGAAGAGAGTTATTGTGAGTAGTAAAAATTCATCTATAAATGAGGCAAACATGACAAAGACCTTTAGCTTTTGACTAAAAATATCTTCTCTCCCAAGGATGTAGGGGAGAAAAATAAACTGGAGAGTAGTTAACCCATAATAAAGAAGAAACTGAGGGATGAAGGGGTTGGAGGGAGTAGGCTAGCTGGTCAGGCTGAAGAGGGAAAAAAAAGAGAGCCAACCGAAGGGAGAAAACTAGGTTAAGAAAGTGACCCAAAAGAAAGAAAGAGTAGAGGAAGCGACCATTTCATCTGACTTGATGTTGCTCCATCGTGAGATGGAGTGCAGGGCCGGCGTGCATGCCACTAGTGTGACGCTCCTTGCCCTGACTCCAATCCATGAGTGACTTTCTTAGTAACCATTCTACATGGTTGCAGAGATCTAGGTCCAGATGTTTGGGGGTACAACTACCTTACCTTCGGTTGAAGAGAGCAGTCAAGTGGTTGTTCAGTCGCTTCTTATTCAGAGTCTTCATTCATCTGAAATGATCTGGCTTATATGTCCGAGGAAACCTTATCTTCTCTGACTAAGTAGATTTATTCTTTTCTAATTTTTTTTAACATATGATTATTCTTGTAGAGGAGATCAAGTAGATTATTAACTCATTGATAATGGAAGTTGGCAATCCCTCAACTCCAGAGATGACCGAGGGTCCATCTATTCCGACCCATGATGGAGGTTCCTCTTATAGTATGTCTAGTCCTGAGAGTGTTGAAATAGAAACCAATGGTCAACAAAGATTTCCAACATCACTGGATTGCTAGTTGGATGAAACGATGGACTCCTTTGCCTGGGAAGTTGGCATGTAGAGTGAGTTTCCATAATAGAGCTAAAGGAAGAATTGGTGGCTCTTCACCAGAAATATATGGTCAAGTTGGCAAATATTTGGGAAGATATGTTGATTTTCTAGATGGAGTTGACAAAGGTTCGAGTAGCTAATTCAATCTCCAGGATTTGGGCAAAGAAAAAGAGCATTAAGAAGTTTAAATTTGGGTGGCTAGCTTTGTATTAAGAGTTAAATTCTTGTATGCCAAGGTCTAATGTAAAATATTTCATTTCATTAAAAAAAAAATTTTGAATTTTTAAACTTCTATGTCATTTCATTTTCTTAAATTTGACACTGATTTGATTTGAATTTCAAGATATTAAGGTACAAATTTATGTTGTTTTGAACTTTTTGGATACCCTAATATAAGGGTCAAAGTAAAAATGGGATTTGCACTTTTTAAATCTTCTTATTCCTTCTCTTCTGTCATTTCTTATTTTTCCTTTAAGTTAGTTATCTTCAAGCATGTCTTATGGCTTCCAAGTATTCTCCACAATTATTTGGTTCTATTCAAGCATGTGAGAAGTCTACCCTAAATTCATTTGCCACAGAGTTTTTAGAAGACACTTGTGTATAGAACACAAGTTTAGTGCTAGAGGTGATTGATATGCCCATGATGTGTGCTAGTTTTCTTCATTTTTTATGTTAATTTATATCCCCGGTAATATTGTCAAAAACTTGACCCGTCCTAAACTTACACAGTAATTTAGCTTCCAAAAAATGGTCAAAATCTTGACCCAATTTATATTAAGTATTTAATGTGCAAAATCGACATGTTATATAAAATATATAAAATAGTTCATACACTAGGGTATCTACATAAGTGCATGTATCACTTCAAGTAATATAGGGCTTTTTTAAAATCCCAATATCAATCTCACAGCGAAGCGCAGTAAGAAATCCCTTAAGCTAATTCTAGTATACTACTATCAAGTCTTAGTTTGGAAGATGGAAATTCTTATGATAATAACATAAATCACAATATTCTAACTATAAAATTCAAGTAAAAAAGATAAGTTAAAAGGGTTTAATGAATGCTAACATAAATGTAACTAAAAGAACTAAGTTTACTAAACTAATTTCTAAACTTCAAAATTAAATTTTCTTAGACTAAATAAAGTTTTGTGACGAAGAGTTCAAATTTATGAAAACATCCTTCCCCATTACAACGAGTTTATGGATTGTGAAGAAATTAAAATCATTTAAAAATATATATAATTGTATTGAGCCAAATAAGAGCAATCATATTCTTTACCCTCTATCAAGTGCATAAAAAACATTGACTAATCTAGAGTTTGGTCCCAAATTCCATGGTTAGGTTGGGAGGATAACGACTCTCACTCTAGAGCTCCCACTTCTCCCTTGCCTGAGAGCTAACGATCTCGCATTAGATTTCAATCAACTGGATCAAATTGAGAATTTTAATCTGTCACCTTAAAATTTCTAATTTTGCATCCAATAAAGTATATTTCCCTATTTATTTGCACTCAACCCCGTGGATTACATTCTCACCCATAAAATTAAATGTAACTGTTACCATGTTGTAGAAAGCATAGCCCTTTCGGATCTTATATTTTTCAACAAATTTTAACCTTTCAAATGACCAAATTGAAAAGTAAATGAAGATCAGAGTTTGAATCATTACAAATTATTGATATTTAAAACTGTATAAAACAAAACCAATTCTTTACAAAAATAAATCTCATTGTAGGGAGAAGGATAAAGAAGACTACTCAAATTTCAGGAGAATGATATGACAAAACACAAATTTTATATGTAAAAACAAGTTTACAAAACAAAGAAAGAAAAGAACACAACTTATCTCACAGTTCTTCTGAAGCAAATCCCTAGAAGTTCCCTTTAAGCACTTTCTCTCTTTACAATCACACTCAATTCTCTCCTAGAAATGTAATAAAGAAGAAATCTCTCACATTTCATCTCCTCTTACAACCCTAGAATAAAATCCTCTCTTCTCTAAAGCCTTTCTCTCACTCTCAAGTCTCACTCATGCCCTAGACTCCTCTCCTTTTTAAGTAGGGGCTACCTCCTTTCAAAAAGAATTCAAAATTCCCTCCCAAATTCTCTCCAAAAGTTACACCTTTTGAATTTCAAAAGACATGTCCATTGATTCAAGAGACATATCCCTTCATTAAAGAGCCTTCCAAAGTGTTTAGATGCATTAAATCACTTCATGGGGAGTTTGCATCACTTGGATCCACCAAAATCCGCTCAAAATTCATCCCAAATCGCCTTAATCTGTCTTATATCGTCTATGGTGCTTATGGCGCCAGTTCTAACGCTTCTGGAGCCCCACAATAACTCCACCATTTTGCTCTATTTAGCTCCATTTTAGCTCTATTTCACTTCGTTTCAGTTGTGTTTTACTCCTAACAGATATAACCATTGACCCTTTCAGCTCCATTGTTATTTTCTATGGGCTTCATTGATATTTTTGAGAGAGTGGAGGCTAGTTGGTTTTCTTCTTGGTTATCTGTTGTCTTGGAAGAATAAGTAGAAGTGGAAAGCATTGAGGAAAGCTCAACTGAGAGGAGGAGCTTGTGCTAGAGCCTATTCCAGAGTGAAGGCTATCAGTTTCTTAATAAGAACAACTTTGACAGGAGGGCAAGGCTCTGACTAAAGATTATGACTCCTCTCTCCTCTTACTTCCCAAGAAGAAACATAAGGGACTTAAATATTATTATAGCCCATTATAGGAGGAGTGACCAAAGGTCTTTCTCAACCCAAACTCAAGATATGTTATAACATATGCACTGAGAGACTGGTTCACACAAGCTCTGAGAATAGACGAGTACTCCTCAACCATCATCAATGTGCTTTGGTCGTAGGGCTTACAAAAGGTCTTGAATAACTTTGGGTGGAGGCTTGGGTGGCCTTGGCAGAGGCTTGACTGGAAAAGGTATAGGTGGAGTTGATGATCATGTATAATTGGGTATCTACTGATCAGGAGGGGAATGCATAATTGAAAGGGCAAATAACCATAATGAAAACACCCAAAGAGTTTTTGACACTCAAGTTATACATCTAAAGACAAGTACCAAGGTGTCCATTGACCAATTCTTTAGATTTGGGATGGTCCACCTAAGTACTATGATCGCGATGAGTTCAAAAAACTTTTCACCACTTCTTCAACTTCAATACAAAGAGAGGAGTTTGAGGCAATAATGTGGTGAACTATAGGTCGTCTAACACTCAACCCAAAGATTTCTAGACTTAATTTTTTTAAAGTGTATTTGAATTAATGCAAATGAAAAGTTTTGTTCAGAATTACATGTGCTCAAATAATTATATTAATGAAATGCAACCATTGGTTGATTTTTGCTTGTGATTAATTTTTGTTTCTTTGCATGATTTGCCTATTTAAGACATATCACATTATATTCCAGTCTTTTTAGTCAATATTTAAGTGTTCATAATGCTGCTCAAGTTGTACATTGTGTCTATCTTTTCAATATATCAAGTCGTTGCTCTAAATGATTTCAATCGCCAAGATTTACTTGTTGGGTTGAATTACACAGTGCCTTCCGCAGAGTTTGTCACTATTGGGCAAGGAACCATCTCTAACTCTTCACTTGGTTTGAGTGTTAGGGTTAGGTTTTTTTTTGCCTGGGTGCTGAGGGTTAATTTTTAATGTGTGTGTGACAATCAGACATCGTGTTGTAATTGTCAGTCATTTTATATTTTTCTCAACCCTCGGACGATATGTGTCAGTTAACTACTCATTTTAGAGTGTCAACATTTAACTCAGACCATAATTTGGGTTTTTGATCATTTGACTAGACCCACATTGTCTTTCAGTCATGCTACTCCTCATAGGGGGGTCATCTTTGATAATTTTCCAATGATTTTTTTAGTATCCTTTGCTAAGCTTTTTCGCTATTGGGTTAAGAATTACCTCTAGAATTTCCTTCGTTCAAAACTTAGAGAATCAGGTTTGAGGTGTTTTGTGAGATGAATCATTACATGTTTGACTAATCGAACGACTTAAAGTCATTGTCAGCCTATCTTTTTTTAGGGTACTCTAGTTTCTCGAGTGTCATTTTAATGCCAAAATGTATCAATCTCTAGAGCTTCCTGAGCATTGTTTGAACCTGGGGTTTTGATCGCATAGTTAATCAACGTTTCTATTAGTATCTTATTTGAATAAAATTAATAATTTTTTGAAATAAGCTTCTTTATTATCTTCTTGTGTCTGTATATTGTATTCAGTTTAAGGAAATAATCTCCTGAGATCATCCTTGCTCCATGTTCAAAGAACTTCTTTTTTGGTGTACGTCATTAATTTGTTGGCTCATGGTGTGACTTTTTGATCAATAACAAATCAACTGGTCTAAGGCTGGTGAAGTTTTTCGCTAGCTTTCCCTCATGCTGCTAGGTCAGCCTACTTCAAGACTAGGTCATCGGGTGCAAATGTTTTGTGTCAGACATTTTTTTGTAGTATCGAGCGGTCCTTATTTTTTACTTCCTCCTACTGGAGTGCTATGTTGGTTCAATTTTCTTCTAATATGTCAAGCACAAGCATCATCTCTTCATCATTTGCCTCTTGTCAGTTAATGAGATTCTCATTATCAAACGTGGTGTTTGTGACAACCCTCTGACTATGGTAGTTATATTGCACTACCAACATTGCTTCCATCCCATAAGAAAACATGTAAGGGGTTTATTTGATCTCTGATGTTAGTGTCATTTGGACGACCCATAGAATCGATGGAAGAAAGTCCACCTAATTTCCTTTTGCTCTGTTCAATTTCTTCCTTAGTAGATTTAAAAGTATCATGTTGACAACCTCTGCTTGTCCATTCATCTGGGGATGATATACATATTTGAAATTTTGATTGATTACCTAATTTTGGTAGAAACTCCTTAATCCGGAAATTGTGCTCCATTGTTGGTGATAAGCACCAGGGGTAAACTATACCAACAAATGATGTCTGCCATATGAAATTTTGAATGATGTCTGTAGTAATCCGGGCAAGGATCTTCACTTACATCTAATTTGAAAAGTAGTCCAATATGACTAAAAAGATTTTTTTTTGGCCTTTCAAAGGAGGAATCGACTCAAGGATGTCAAGCTTCTAGATGACAAAAAGTCAGGGGCTAACAATCGGCTGCAACTAGTGGGTGTGATGGTGCTGCAAGGGTGCATACTTTTAACACTGCTCGCATTCATAGAAAACTCCTCTACATCTTTCATGAGGGTGTCTAGAAGTAAGTTTGTTGTTGTTTACTTCCACATTCTCCAGTGTACTTCCAAAAGATTGAGTGTTAAAAGTATGCCCCTTTGCAGCACCAAGAAAGATGTAGTGTTAAAAGTATGCACGCATACAAATTGAGAATGTGACATAATTTTTCCTCTGAAATGACTCCCACATTCTTCAGTGTACTTCCAAAAATATTTTTTCTACCTCAATTTTCATGATGTGACAGACCTTTGAAAAAGTTTCCCTTTGATCATAAAGTATTGCGTAGACTTGAACTTGAATCTTCTTGGATTAAAAATTTCCTCAAGAATCATTTTGGCCTTTAGATATTGTATGTAGGGATCCTCTAGCTCTTTGTATCTTCTACTCCTACCTCCATAGCCTTCAGTTCCTCAATGGCTAACCAAAGAATCTTCTAGGGCATCCCTTCTTCGAAGTAAATGCTTTTGGATAGAATGTCCTCCACTTAATTATCTTCTAGGCTTGCATGCTAAAATTTGAAGTCCACATACTTCCATATCTCTACCATGGACATTTTTAAATACTTGACCATCATTTCATCTCTAGCTTCAAATTCACAATTGACTTGATTCACCACCAGTTGTGATTGACTTCACCAGAAAATGTCAGATGCCCATTTGGTAAGCTAGATGTAGACTGACTGTTAGTGCTTCATATTCTGCCTAGTTGTTCGTAGGGCTGTGAAATTGGCTCAAAGATTGTTAATTGCTAAAAAATCAGAACAAATTTTAGCTCAAAACAAAATTGAATCGAACCATTTGAGCCAAGTATGAGCCAAATTAAATGATCAAATTTATTTCGATATGATTTCAATTCATCCATGGAACGGATTGGGATTAGATCGAGATCAAAATAAATTCTTTTGTTTTTACATAAATAACTCCAAAATTTTTAGTTTTACATGCATAATGCTTTGCCGAATAAGTTGGTGAGGCCTTTTTTGCTTGAGCTGAGTGGTAGGGGTTTGAATCCCCTCTTTTCACAATAAATACATTTTTTTCTAGTGCGCTGGCCGAGCGGGCCAAGTCGAGTTTAACCTAGACTGATTTGATTCATGAGCCAAACATGACATTCAAGTTGGCTCGTTTACATTTCAAGCCAGCTCAAAAATCGGATCAATCCACACTTGTTTGGGTCAAAATTTACTGGATTGATCCAAAATCTGATTTTGAGCCAGCCCTGGATTGGCTCAAAATCAAGTCATTCACACCCTTAGTTGTTGGTGACTTTTAACTCAAGGATGATTGAATGGTAAAGATACTCTTCAGTCGAACTACTTAGTGCTAGGCCGATTCCTGCTCTCTCCTGACTCGAGGCTCCATCAATGTACTAGATCCAAGTCTATTTGTCAATATTGGTTCCTCAATCAGTTTTTCTTTTTTAGAGAACTCTCTAAGAAAGTTAGTTGTAGCTTGAGTTTTAATTGCCATTCAGAGGATGTAAGTGCTATCATATTCATTGAGCTCTACAACCCAAGTTAGAAGTTGACAAGAATACATTGGGAATTTGATCATAAATTTAAGGAGATGGTCTATGATAATCTTAATTAGATGCGTCTGAAAAACATGACCAAAGTCTGAGAGAAAAGGTAATTAGACCAAATGCTATTTTTTCATGATAGAGTACCTAACCTCAACTCTTCTGAGAGACAGAATGGTATAGTAGATTAAGAATTACTTTATCAACTCCTTCCTGACCAAGACCAAACTGATGGCTTCGGGCCATACTATATAATACAGAGAGTTTTTCTTTCAGTTTAGGGCTTTGTAGTAGCTATGATGAGGCTAATGATTACTTTAAGCTCTAGAATGCTTGCTTAAATTTGGTCGACCATTTTTGTAGTAGTTATGATGAGGCTAATGATTACTTTAAGCTCTAGAATGCTTGCTTAAATTTGGTCGACCATTCAAAGCTCTTAGCTTTCCATAGCATTTTGAAGAACACTACACATTTGTCGCCCAAATTTGAAATGAATTCGCTGAGCGTTATTATTCGTCCAGTCAACTTTTTCACATCCATAGCGCTCTAGGGAGAGGGCATAACTGCCAGTGCTTAAACCTTCTCTAGGTTAGCCTTAAGAAATTTGGGTGCCATGAGGTATCTAAGGAATTTGCTGACAGAAGATCCAAATGTGCGTTTAAGTGGATTAAGTTTCATATTATATTTTTTGAGCATTTGAAATGTTTCTTTTAAGCCATTTATATGTTGTTTGGCCGACCAAATCTTAACTAGGACATCATTTTCATGGACTTCAATATTATTTTCCTTTTTGATTCAAAAAAATTACATCTATTAAACGGTTTTAGTTAGCCCCAACGTTCTTTAACCTAAAGGGAATTACATTATAATAGTAAATGGCTTCACTTGTGAAAAATGTAATCTTCTCCATATTAGTTAGATGCATTTTGATCTGGTGATTGCCTGAGAAGGCTACAAGGGAGCTCATTACTGAATGGTTGATTGTTGTGCATACTAGGGCATAGATCATTGTCAAGGGATAATTGTCCTTCAGGCAGGCAGAGTTCAGGTTCATGAATTCCACACACATTCTCCATTTATCATTTAACTTCTAGACCTTGATCAAATTTTGAGACTCAAGTCGGGCATTGTATCTTCTGAATTTAGCCCGCCTCCTTAAGCATTTACACCTTTTCCTAGATCAGCCCAACTAAAGTCATGAACCATGTTCTCATCTTTTGCTTCATTGGTCGAGCAACACAAATAAATTTCAAGTGGTGGTATGCTACATCAATTTGGATGTTTGGCATTTCAACAATCAATCAGAAAAAAATTTCTTGATGCTCTCAAAGATTTTAGATCAACAAGTCTTTATACCTTGTACTGAAACTTTCTCTGATTAAGAAAAATTTACCCAACTCTCCATTGACACCATGACTCTCCATAGTTGTCTCATTGGTCTTGAGACCCCTCTCTCATTGGTTTGAATGTTAAACAAATCTTCCTCTACTTTTCAGACAACTTGAAGATAACATGTCCAAGACTGTTCCAAATTGCCTCAAATGACAATTATCTCTTTGTCGCAGAGACACTTTACTGTGATGTGATACGTGGAGACCACAACACTGAAGTCATTGAGGAGTTGGCAATGAAAAATAACATTGCAAGTGTGTGACAAATCAACCACCAAGAAGTCCTCTATATTGGTAAACTATATGTCACCTTCCCCTAGGTGACAAAAAATTCAATTATTCTCAAGGCTTCCTTTCACTCGCCAAAGAAACCATAGAGGGGGCTAGTTGGCTTTACTAGCCAATCTAATGGTATATGCATTTTGTCAAAGGTTGACTTGAACAAGATATCCTCTGAACTGCAAGTGTCAACCAAAATACTACCCACGTGGCATTGTTAATCATTATCTTAACCACAACAACATTGTTGTAGGGATTCTCCTTTGATGGAAAATCCACGTAAGTAAAAATAATCAGGGGATGAGGCTTTCGCTTTAATGAAAAAACAACAGTGCAAAGTTCCTCTGTTCGAAGCCTCTTATGATTGGCCCTCCTAACCGAGTATTATTCCAGGATGGTTGGCACTATCCTTGCAATGTAGATAATGTTGGCTCAAATGGGCTCTTTAAAGTGGCTTTCCCCTATCTTTAGGTTGACACACATAGGGCCACGAACTCCTTGAGTTTCTTGGCCCATATCATCTTTTCAACCAGGTTCCAAAGGTGTCATGATCGTGGTTAGGGCTGTCAAAACAGCTCGTGTTCGGCTCGTTAAGAAACTTGTGTTTGGCTCGTTTCCTAAGTTAATAAGTCAAACACAAACAAAGATTTGTTCTTTCATGTTTGGCTTGAAATATTACTCATCAATTATATATATATATATATATATATATATAATTGATGAGTAGTATTTTTAAAAGATTTAATTGCTACAGGGCTACAAAGATTTATAAGCAAGTAAAATTATTAATTAAGAAAATAAAATAAAAATTATTAAATTAGATTGAAATGATGTTTTAATATAAACAATAATATTTGCCCCAACCCTTAACTTCTTATGTATATGTGATTAGGGTTATCGATACGACCCTTAGTTCATGAACAGCTCATGTTCGGCTCGCTAAGAAAACAAGCCAAACACGAACACATCTTTTGAGTTCGAAATATGAATGAGTTGAACACCAGTTGAGCCTGGGCACCAGGCTTCGCTCGTATTCAGCTTGTTTACACCTCTAATTGTGGTGCTTGTAGTATTTGCAAAAATTGCTTTTATTCCAAAGAAAAGCTGTATTTCTCATAAGTGGAGCATTTTTGAAGCACTCCTTATTTTGTATGGCCTCTACTTACCCAACCATTGAAACTCTCAGCTAATGATTGGTCGTTCCACTGGCTCCATCCTTTTCAAAAAATTTTTCCTGCCTCACTATCATCACAGGGCAGTCAACTAACTTCACGTTTGGTTTGTGGGCCATCCTTTAATCTCCATCAATCAACTCGTGAGGCCGTCTTTTGTGAGCGACAATTAGGCTATTTAGCTTTCCCATATAATGGGTACGTACTCCCCCACCGCATTATGATGGTTGGCTAGCTCCAAGAGTTCGGCCAAGCTGTTGGGATGTTGTAAACCCTATAAAATACTTGAATCGTTTGTTCCTCAGCCCCTGGGTCAGGGCAGCTTGTGTTACCACGGTTCTAGATCCCACACTTTTGGAATTTCTTTAGGGAATCTAGAGACATACACACAAAGGTTCTTGTTTGCCCCTTGCTTGACGTGTCGCTGTGCTTGTGAGTTCTTACAGGGCTTCTGGGCACTGACAAACTGCATTGTGAACTTTTTCTTAAATTCATCAAAGGAGATGATTACTTATTTCAAAGGCCATTAAAACATCTGAGAGCCAAGCCCCTTAGTGTGGTGTAAAATAATCGACACCTGAGTACGTTGGAGATTTTGAGAAGGCAGACAACCAACTTAAAGGAGGCGATATGGTTGACTGGATCATTAAGATTCCAAAGATGGAGGTTTGAACTTCTCTGATGGCTCAACATAGGAGATCTACTGGGGGAACGTAGTCTCTGGCTGAAGGTAGACCTCCATTTGTCCAAATTGTGTTGTGATGAACGGTGTAGACCCAACACTATCATGATACTGGGAGTCTTCCACCCATTCTGTCCTGTGAGCTGCTCAATAGCCTTGGGGGTTTAAGTTCTTCTTGTTTTATTATTGAGGAGCTTACATTCTTCCCTCGAGTAGCGCGAGGATCAATTCTGCAATCTGACCCGCCATTTGATCTTAGAGTTTTTGAATTTTTGGCTGCACAAATTTCCTCGCTTACTCTATATTTGTGGTATCTCCTAAATGAGTTCATTCTCCATGGCATGCTCCTATTTTTGTAGGTGATATGATTTAATGCTCACCGCACCTTTTAAGATGTTGAATCGAAATATGTACTGTGGATTACACTTAAGGTATAAAGTGTTAGATGGATGAAGGAAACAAAAAGAAAGAAAGATTAAGAGAGGAAACATAGTGCACACAATAACACAAGTTTTGAAAGAGCAAATTTAGTAATCATTTTTTTTTTGTAAAAATGACCCTCTATTTATGGTTTCCAGGCGTATATATTAAAATACATATTTATCCCTATTTTAATAGAGACGTTATAAATTAATATCAGCATACATTTTCATATTTGTAACTGACTCCGGAGTTTTTTCATATTCATAACTGACATTTGTACTGTTTCGTATTCATAACTGTTTGAAGATGGACATTTAATGACTCATTAATCTTGTCATTTGGTTAGCTGAAAAACTTTGGTCAGTCGGCGTACATTCAGTTGGCTGAGAGGTCATCGATCGACCCTCCTCATTGAAATCCTAAGTGGAGGCCCTCTCTTGTCGTTAGGGTGTACTTGAACTATAGGGTAAAGCATGTATCATCGTAATATGAAGAGCATCCCTCAGACATGGGGCCTTCTCAGAGGACTAGAAAGGTGTTCTAGAATTAGTTGAGGAAGTTGGTTGCAAACACCGTCTCTCGAATTAGGTGACATCTATTCTTTCGTTCGACTGCACTTCTGTTAGATCTGCTCAGAATTCCAATTGAAGAAAACACTTGACATTTCTATTTCCATCTTTTGACTATCCAAATACAGTCCTTTGATGTTCCTAAGCAAGACCTGTTGAATTTTCTCGAGAATCGTGCGATCATATTTTTGGTGTACATACAAGGTCTTAAATTTTTAAATAAATTTATTAAAATAGTTATATAAAAAATTTGTAAAGGTACTTGAAAATCTAATAAGCGGACACAAAATTTTGAAGGAAATACGGAAAAACTTTATATATATTAATAATTTTGTAGCATAATTATGTTTAAGGGTCCGTTTGGGGCAGCTTGTGCGTTTCTGGATAAGCTGCTTGCGGCCCGGCCCGCGGCCTGCGTTTAGTGTAAAAACCCAAACGCAGTTTCGAATAAGCTGGCGAAAAACGCGAACCAAACGGTATAACGGCTTTTTGAAAACGCCGCCCGCACTTATAAGCTGCCCCAAACGGACCCTAAATAAGATGTATATGAAGTTGCTCTTATGCTACAAAATGACTAGAATATATTATATTATTAAATATTTTTTTGAAAATTTGAGCCGGAGGAGGGAGGCCAGAACTCGAGAAGGTCAAGCTCCTACCTTTTACTTCGTTCCATAATGCAGGGTTTCAGCGTTCCGAGTAATTAAAAGCTTAGAAGCTCTTGTCTTGCGGTCTTATTCGGTCAATTCCGTGATTAAAAACTGCATTTCTTGTTTTGTTCATCTCCCCCACCCCCCTCCCCCTTCCCCCCTCCCCCAGTTGGTCCAAACTTACAAAGTCTTCAAGCTCTTGAAGTTGAATGTGTTTCGTCTGGATAATTTTTCTCTCTATTTCTTTTGGCTCTTAGAGAAGGTTTGCGCTTGCAGAACCCTTAGTTTCAATGATGTCAATTCTAATTAGGTGGCCAAAGTAGTTTGTCCTAAAAAATTTTGTTGGGTTTCAAGCTTCGAAGGCAATTTGATTAATTTAAGGTTTTCCTTTTTTTTGTTCTGTTATCTCCCCCTTGTTTGAATATTCGATAGGAAAAGAGGCACTTTTCCAACTTTATGTTTACAATTCTATTCTAAGTTGTTTGTTTTGATATTAGTGCTGGAAATATGTAGTTTTAAGTTTCATCTTCTGGTTTAGGACATAAATTAGATTAGGAGCAACCTGAATTGTGGGCGCAGTTCATGGAAAAATTGACAATCTTTGTTTTGGACTTTGGACCACCTATTTATATAATTTTTATTTTCTTAAATCGATTAATGAGCCTTCCGGATGATTTGAATTTGCTTTTAGTTTCTAATAACAGGAGGAATCTGTTATATGAGCAACAATTAAAGGAATGGAAATTCAAGAAGTAGAAGAAATTGGGGAACCATTAGCTGCGTCATTTCGAACCATTGCAGTGGCTGTCAATGGATCTAAAAGAAGTAAACGTGTAGTGCAGTGGGCTTTGAAAAAATTTGTCCCCGAAGGAATGGTCCATTTCAGGCTTTTGTATGTTCGCCCTGAGATAACCAGTGTTCCAACAGCAAGTGAGTCAAGATTGACAACCCAATTCTGTATTTCTCTACTAAATGTTTTTTTTTTTTTGGTGTTCTTCAACAATCCAGTTTTCTACATACCATCCAACATCCTCTCATATTTTTTATCGAATCTTTGATGCTTTTGGTTAAATTGAAAAATAAATAGTATGTTTCCAATTCAATGGAGAAATGGACAAACTATGTATTTTCCTACTAAAAAAGTTACATTTGTGAACTGAATCGCATAAACTATGTTGAATATTGCTAATCAAGTGAGTGAACTTCTTACATGGATAGTTTTGCTACAATAGGTGGTGTTGTTTAACTTAGCAGTGCTTTCCTGCAAATAATCTATCTTCATTGTTAGCGATCTGATTCTCTGAATTTTTTTTTTTTTTTTGTTCTTATGTAATTCTAGTTAGATTATGTATAGCTTTGAAAATCGAAAATTCATAATGACATGAAGCTGAGCTGAAGTTTTTTAGAATGTTATTCGGAATCAGGCACCATATATTGCGAGTACAATTGAGCTGCTTAGAGAGTTAGAGGAATTGCTTGCCTGATAACTATTGGTGCTAGATGTGATATTTGACTGTGATAAAGGATCTAAAATTTTTTGCATTGAATTGTTGAAGAACCTTCGTTATTCTAGAATTATTATCCATTCTTAACTGTGCATGTGAGATCATGCAAATATGCATTCTCCATGCATATATTATTTATCTGGCTTGTTTTTTTAAATGTGAGTATATGCTGCATTCTCAGCATCTTTCTTTCTTTAACTGTATATAAATAAGTTGAAATATGCTTATTTCACTGTAATTTTAATGTTTAAACTTTAGTGGGAAATTATATTCCTATTTCCAAAGTGAGGGATGACATAGCCTTTGCATACAAGAAAGAAGTAGAGTGGCAAGCGAATTCAATGCTTCTCACTTACAAGCATTTGTTTGCTGGTAGAAAGGTTAGAATTTCTCTTACTTTTTTTGCTACAACAAGGAAAAACTCTTGGCAATCCATTTACCTATATTTTTATGCAGGTAGAAGTTACAAATGTTGTTATTGAAGCAGATGATGTTGCTGATGCTTTATCAAACGAGATTGCAAAACTAAAGATTAAAGTACTTGTTGTAGGAGCTTCTTCTCAAACTCTCTTTAGCAGGTAAGGAGTATTCTAGTTAACTCTTCTTTTATCATTTCTGGTAGAGTTTTTTCTCCTCGACGCCAATGCATTTTACAGAACAGTAGCTAGTGATACACTTTTGATATGCTTCCCAATGCTACTGATTTTATTTCCTGGGTAGGAATAAAAGTGCTGTAGCCAAAATTCCTTTTTTGCGTAGTGTAATTAAGAGAGAGAGAGAGAGAGAGAGAGGTGCTACTGTTGCATAAGAGAGAACAAAAAAGTTTATTGTCTTGATTTCCCTTTGGTATGCTTGATCATGCATGAAAGATCTCATAAATTTCTTTGAATCTTCATTTCTACATGATGAGGATAATGGTAACAATATTTTAATACAAATTTATGCTTTTGAAAGCATTTTAAAGCTTTCATCTTTTCTAAAAAAATCCAATGGAATATGACCATTCCTAGGCCAATCACAATCAATCAAAGAATTTTGGGCATTTTTTATCGGGATAGCACAATCACAATCAATCAAAGGATTAATGATTAAAGGCATGATATGAATATGTTAATGATAGTGCATATTTTGATAACTGCGTTGTGAGTGATCGTTTTTGACAGGTAAACTGCCTTTTTGGAGAGAGTTAATGATTGATTATGTCCAGCGTGTTTCTTTGATAACAAAATTTGTTGATTTTTGATTTATGGTTTTTGATTTTAAAGTATCTACTCAAATCTGTTTTTAAGTTATGTAGATTGGGCTTGTGTGGCTCTTGGCTTGCATAAATGTGTAATTGTTCATAGATAGTTTGTAACTACTTGATTATATTATTGAAATTTTGAAAGAAACTGTCCTAAAGAAACTTATTATATCATATTTGATTGCTGGTTTAAAAATGGTTGCTCTTGTTGTTAATTTTACAGTATTTAAATATCCATCCCTTAATAATTAATTTTCTTCTGAATTTTCTCAATATGAAGAAAGATTGGCAGGCTTTATTAGCATTCCTTTTACTAGTTTTTATGAAACTTTTACTAAGTTAGCGTTCTCCGTTCTACAGTTGCTTGTTCTCAACACTGAATTTCAAAGCTGAGATTTTTGTTTTCGTTGACGTTGTTTATAGTTTATATTCGTAGTTAAGAATGCTTTCAGTTTTGGGTCTAGAACTTATATGTAGGTTCAAAATGTGATGACACATCATGCGCTATTTACAATAAATTCTTTCTGATTTTAATATCTGAAATGATTTGCAGGAAGGGAAACAAACTATCTTCTAAAATTGCAGGATCCAGCCCTGGCTTCTGTACAGTGTATGTAGTTTCCAATGGTAAGCTGGCATCCATCCGTGCAGCGATATCAGCAGTATATGAGATGACAAATGATGAAAATTGCTCAAGTCCTGCTATGTCCTTTTCTGCTGGCTCTTCCATAGGACAATCTGGTAGGTTCTATGAATATTGGTGCACCAACAATTTTGAATAGTTCTAAATTAAACTATTCCTTGCTTCATACGCCAGCTAAACTTGTTTTAAAGTTTTAGACCTTTTGATACCGAAATTTAACAAATAACCTAGGGAAAATAAATATTATTTCTGAATTCAAAGTTTGAAATTATATCAAACAACAGGGAAATCTAAAATTACAACAAAATAGCAACACAACACTAGAACTAGGTTGAATCTAGGATATAGGTGGTGCCTAGAGGGCTGTTTAATAGCAGGAGAAGGGATTCAACAAGCTGGCGGCAAGCTGGAATAGCTGGTTTTCATTTCTCTGTGAATGACAAGAAGAATGATAGTAGGGTTGGGCAGGACCGCATAATTGCTTTTTTATGGGTGGCAGTAGTAAGGGGAAAGTTAACAGGATGAAGGGAATCAATGCAGGGCAGAGTAGGGGAAGGGTAAAAGAGGATACACACCACCTCATAAAATACAGTCAGAGCACCATTCGAAACCCTTGAATACAACCTTAGAATAGGAAAGGAGGAGCTAGCGACTCCATAAACTCAAATCAATAAACAACCAAGCTTTAAACATCAAAGAAACACTTAAAAAGACCTACCACTATTAGGAGTGGGCACCACTCCAATTGGGCTGCAACCCTATGCTTAGAGGCGGCCGACCAACCCTCTCTCAATCTGGACCAAACCAGTTCAGGTCCTGACCAATCCCGTGTCACCTATCTTATATCTTTTCCATAACTTGTTACTTTGCTAAGGTTTTATCATGCTCATGTTTTTTCTTAGAATTTTTTTCGCATCCTTATTCTCATATAGCTTTTTGCGACATGTTTGTTTTGCGTTGAACACATGGTTAAGAACATCATAGATAGCCACCTGAATCTTATCTACACACAAATAACAAACATCATAGATAGCCACCTGAATCTTATCTACACACAAATAACAATTGGTAATACCTTTAAAATTTTCTTCTGGCTGCCAACTTTTAAAAATTCTATATGTATCAAGAAAAATTACCAAAAAAGTATGGTTGGATAAATTGGGGGACTAAATTGGAGACTTGTTATGATATTAAGATAATTGCAGAACACCGATTGTAGAGATCTAAAAAAAAAAAACTTGAACAGAAGCACACGAACAAGTAATTAAAAAAAATGTAAATAACACCAATATTTAATGTGGAAAAACCCGAGAATGAGAAAAAATCACGGAGTCACTCCATCAAGACATTCACTATGAAATGAAATGTCCTTGTATAGATACACCACAACTCAAGCCTTCTACTCTTTTGGAACGCACAAACGCTTCTCTTATTTCTTTTCGCACAAGAGAACTCACATAAATCCAACATCAACTTGCAACATCTCTTTGCTTTATTCATACATACCTCCCACTGCGAAGAAACACAAAACTTAAAGTCTCGAACTGTAGAAATTGGTTACAGGCGCCTCGACACCTCTGGACGGCGCTATGTTCCAGAATACTGAAACCGAGTCTTCTAGGCACCTAAGCTCCTCTAATGTCAATAGGTTTCAGCCTGGGACCTTTGGCTGGGAGCCTAGGCGTTCCACTGGGATTGGGGCTTCCTTTTTGGTGCTTGGTTGACTGCTTCTAGGCGCAGGGACACCCGCTGGGCATTGTGTTGCGCGCTACACTATTCCTGGCCTCTTCTCCTTGCCAATCAAGCTTCACACCTAATAATCTCCTACTTGGAGACTGATTTACGACCACCTCTCCAAACTCGCACCCTCTTCATAGCTGTGTACACTAGTGTTACTCACCCTTGGTCTCAATTTTTTTGAGCTCCAACTAAAGCCAAGCATAACTTCAATTTCACAATTATAACCATCTTAGTCAACATATCTATGAAATTCTAAGTTGCATGTATCTTCTTCAAAGATAACTAATCATCTTCTAGGAGAGAACAAATAAAGTGATATCTTAGCTGAATGTGTTTCTTCCTCACATGAAAAATATCATTCTTAGTTAGATGAATAACACTTATACTATCACTGCAAGCCTTTCCAATCCCTTGCTCCTTGCCCAATTCTACCATAAAACTCTGCAACCAAATCATTTCCTTACTAGGGCATCAATCTTCTATTGCGTGNATGCTTCCCAATGCTACTGATTTTATTTCCTGGGTAGGAATAAAAGTGCTGTGGCCAAAATTCCTTTTTTGCGCAGTGTAATTAAGAGAGAGAGAGAGAGAGAGAGGTGCTACTGTTGCATAGGAGAGAACAAAAAAGTTTATTGTCTTGATTTCACTTTGGTATGCTTGATCATGCGTGAAAAATCTCATAAATTTCTTTGAATCTTCATTTCTACATGATGAGGATAATGGTAACAATGTTTTAATACAAATTTATGCTTTTGAAAGCATTTTAAAACTTTCATCTTTCCTTAAAAAATCCAATGGAATATGACCATTCCTAGGCCAATCACGATCAATCAAAGAATTTTGGGCATTTTTTATCGAGATAGCACAATCACAATCAATGAAAGGATTAATGATTAAGGGCATGATATGAATATGTTAATGATAGTGCATATTTTGGTAACTGCATTGTGAGTGATCGTTTTTGACAGGTAAACTGCCTTTTTGGAGAGAGTTAATGATTGATTATGTCCAGCGAGGTTCTTTGATAACAAAATTTGTTGATGTTTGATTTAAGGTTTTTGATTTTAAAATATCTACTCAAATCTGTTTTTAAGTTATCTAGATTGGGCTTGTGTGGCTCTTGGCTTGCATAAATGTGTAATTGTTCATAGATAGTTTGTAACTACTTGATTATATTATTGAAATTTTGAAAGAAACTGTCCTAAAGAACTTATTATATCATATTTGATAGATGGTTTAAAAATTCATTTTTTTGCATGTTTATGAATATTCTTTCCAGTTGCTCTTGTTGTTAATTTTACAGTATTTAAATATCCATCCCTTAATAATTAATTTTCTTCTGAATTTTCTCAATATGAAGAAAGATTGGCAGGCTTTATTAGCATTCCTTTTACTAGTTTTTATGAAACTTTTACTAAGTTAGCGTTCTCCGTTCTACAGTTGTATGTTCTCAACACTGAATTTCATTGCTGAGATTTTTGTTTTCGTTGACATTGCTTATAGTTTATATTCGTAGTTAAGAATGCTTTCAGTTTTGGGTCTAGAACTTATATGTAGGTTCAAAATGTGATGACACATCATGCGCTATTTACAATAAATTCTCTGATTTTAATATCTGAAATGATTTGCAGGAAGGGAAACAAACTATCTTCTAAAATTGCAGGATCCAGTCCTAGCTTCTGTACAGTGTATGTAGTTTCCAATGGTAAGCTGGCATCCATCCGTGCAGCGATATCAGCAGTATATGAGATGACAAATGATGAAAATTGCTCAAGTCCTGCTATGTCCTTTTCTGCTGGCTCTTCCATAGGACAATCTGGTAGGTTCTATGAATATTGGTGCACCAACAATTTTGAATAGTTCTAAATTAAACTATTCCTTGCTTCATACGCCAGCTAAACTTGTTTTAAAGTTTTAGACCTTTTGATACCGAAATTTAACAAATAACCTAGGGAAAATAAATATTATTTCGGAATTCAAAGTTTGAAATTATACCAAACAACAGGGAAATCTAAAATAGCAACAAAATAGCAACACAACACTAGAATTAAGTTGAATCTAGGATATAGGTGGTGCTTAGAGGGCTGTTTAATAGCAGGAGAAGAGATTCAACAAGCTGGCGACAAGCTGGAATAGCTGGTTTTCATTTCTCGGTGAATGACAAGAAGAATGATAGTAGGGTTGGGCAGGACCACATAATTGCTTTTTTATGGGTGGCGGTAGTAAGGGGAAAGTTAAGAGGATGAAGGGAATCAATGCAGGGGAGAGTAGGGGAAGGGTAAAAGAAGATACACACCACCTCATAAAATACAGTCAGAGCACCATTCAAAACCCTTGAATATAACCTTAGAATAGGAAAGGAGGAGCTAGCGACTCCATAAACTCAAATTAATAAAAAACCAAGCTTTAAACGTCAAAGAAATACTTAAAAAGTCCTACTATTATTAGGAGTGGGCTCCACTCCAATTGGGCTGCAACCCTATGCTTAGAGGCGGCCGAACAACCCTCTCTCAATCTGGACCAAACCGGTCCAGGTCCTGACCAATCTCGCGTCACCTATCTTATATCTTTTCCATAACTTGTTACTTTGCTAAGGTTTTATTATGCTCATGTTTTTTCTTAGAATTTTTTTCGCATCCTTATTCTCATTTAGCTTTTTGCCCCTGACATGTTTGTTTTGTGTTGAACACATGGCTAAGAACATCATAGATAGCCACTTGAATCTTATTTACACACAAATAACGAACATCATAGATAACCATCTGAATCTTATCTACACACAAATAACAATTGGTAATACCTTTAAAATTTGCTTCTGGCTGCCAACTTTTAAAAATTCTATATGTATGATGACAAATGACCAAAAAAGTATGGTTGGATAAATTGGGGGACTAAATTGGAGACTTGTTATGATATTAAGATAATTGCAGAACACCGATTAGAGAGATCCGAAACAAAATACTTGAACAGAAGCACACGAACAAGTAATTAAAAAAAATGTAAATAACACCAAAATTTAATGTGGAAAAAGCCGAGAATGAGAAAAAATCACGGAGTCACTCCATCAAGAAATTCACTATGAAATGAAATGTCCTTGTATAGATACACCACAACTCAAGCCTTCTACTCTTTTGGAACGCACAAACACTTCTCTTATTTCTTTTCGCACAAGAGAACTCACAGAAATCTAACATCAACTTGCAACATCTCTTTGCTCTATTCACACAAACCTCCCACTGCGAAGAAACACGAAACTTAAAGTCTCAAACTGTAGAAATTGGTTACAGGCGCCTCGACACCTCTGGACGGCGCTATGTTCCACAATGCTGAAGCTGAGTCTTCTAGGCACCTAAGCTCCTCTAATGTCAATAGGTTTCAGCCTGGGACCTTTGGCTGGGAGCCTAGTTGTTCCACTGAGATTGGGCCGCCCTTTTTGGTGCTTGGTTGACTGCTTCTAGGTGCAGGGACACCCGCAGGTCATTGCGTTGAGCGCTGCACTATTCCTGGGCGCTTCTCCTTGCCAATCAGGCTTCACACCTAATAATCTCCTACTTGGAGACTGATTTACGACCACCTCTCCAAATTAGCACCATCTTCATAGTTGTGTACACTAGTGTTACTCACCCTTGGTCTCAATTTTTTTGAGCTCCAACTGAAGCCAAGCATAGCTTCAATTTCACAACTATAACCACCTTAGTCAACATATCTATGAAATTCTGAGTTGTATGTATCTTCTCCAAAGATAACTAATCATCTTCTAGGAGAGAACAAATAAAGTGATACCTTAGCTGAATGTGTTTCTTCCTCACATGAAAAATATCATTCTTAGTTAGATGAATAACACTTATACTATCACCATAAGACTTTCCAATCCCTTGCTCCTTGCCCAATTCTACCATAAAACTCTGCAACTAAATCATTTCCTTACTAGGGCATCAATCTTCTATTGCGTAGAGATTCAACTCACTGCTGTGTTCCCACAAGTGAATACATACCCTGTTGTACTTATTTTACCATCAATATCCCTTGCCAAATCTGAATCTACGTATCTCTGTAGTAATTCTCACACCTCTCAAATAAAGTACCTTGTTGAGTGCTTCTCTAAAGTATTTGAGAATTCACTTTATCTCTTGTCAATGATGTTTCTCTAGATTATGCATGTATATGCTGACTATTCTCATTGCATGTGCAATATTTGATATTGTACATATCATCACATATATCAAACTTTTAATTGCTGAAGTCTACATAGTTCTCCCCATCAATACTTTTTCTGCTTCAAACTTCAAACTTAGGTTATTGTTCATTTGACAGCTTAAAGCGATTTCCTAAGGTGGTGCAAATTAGTTTTGCCTCAGTTATGTTGAAACCATGTAGGACCTTCTCAACATATAGGTTTCAACATGTCTCTAGGAAGTCCTACATGGTTTTTGGTTGACTTTCTTCCATAACTATGAGGGCATGGATAGAGGGTCATGTCTCTAGGAACATATAGGTTGAAACCTATAGTTTTGCCTCACTCATGTTGAAACCTATATGTCTACATGGCCACAAATTAGTTTTTCTTCAATCTATAGTCCATGTCGTCTTTTCCTAGAACTTTATATCCTTGTGGTTGCACCATATACAACTCTTCTTCTAAGTCAAAGTGCAAGAAAACTGTTTTTATTCCATTTGCTCTTGATGTCGATTTTTCTTTGTTACCAAGCTCAACACAACTCTGATAGCTGTTATTTTCACTCCTGGATACAATCTCTTAATAGTCCACTCCTTTTCTTTTGTTGAAATTCCTTCACAGCAAGCCTTGCGTTGTGGCGTTTGATATCATCTAACTCTTCTTTCAATATGTTGATCCACTTATTGTGTAGTGTTTTTTTGCCATCTGGTAGTTTTGTTAAACTTTGTGTAATTTAACTTTTGTGACTGCATCCATCTTTTCATGGCAAACTCCCACTCTTTTGAGTCTTCAACTTGAGCGACTTCTTCGTAACACTTTGTTTCACCACTATCTATTAACAAAAGATAGTACAAAACAGGAGAATACCTTTGTATCAGTCGTGTAACTCTGCTGGACCTCTTGATTTCAGTAGCAGTTGACTGGGGAACTTTCTGTTGCTTCACTAGATTGAGCATCTATCATTTCTCCATTTTCTTGATCATCAGTATCTTCTACCTGATTTTATTCGAAGGATTTTTCAGAAGTAACTGATGGACAATCCTGAGTTCTATTTCTGTCTTTGTACATCTCATTTTCATTGAAAGTAAGATTTATGTTTTTAATAAAATTTTGATTCCAATAATCCTAGAATCTATACACAAATTCATCTGAGTTATACTTAATGAAAGTGCACCTGACTGATTTTAAATCGAGTTCACTTCTGGATCATGCATCAACATGAACATACCATAAACAACCAAGTCCTCTCAGGTGAGATAGATTCACCTCTTTGCCACTTTAGGCTTCTTCAGATAAGCCTTCATTCGGAAATACTGACAGACCACGATTGATCAGATAAACTGTAGTAGGCAATTCTTTTGCCCAGAATTGTTTTGTCAAGCCTACATGCAACATCATACTCCTGACATATTCTTTGATGGTTCTATTCATGCACTATGCCTCACCTGCTATGGTATCATCGGAATAGTGAACTCATGCTTCATTCATTTTGATGTAGAATAATTTCTGATCCTTTTATCACGATACTCGCTACCATTATATGATATGGGACACTTTAACTCCAGTCTGTTTCATTTTGAATCATGAACCTCCACTCTTAAGCACCTCAAATACATCAGGTTTGCTGTTTTCCATATGGTGGCAGCGAGGAGCGGCAATTGGCAGTTATGTGGGGAGGTTGTGGAAAGTTAGATATGGCTGTGCTGGGTAGGAAGAAGGGATGGGCTGCAGGGAGGCAACAAGGTTGCTTTCTTTGGGAAGAGGAATGGCTGCAGCGGTGATGATGACGTTGGCTCAGCGGTGATGGTGAAGTTGGCTGCAACGGAGGTAGTTTTGAGGATGGGGAGAGTCAAGGATAACCACCACCTCGGATGAGATACAACCGGAGCACCGCTTATCTTCAGATACAGCCCTAGAAGGGAAAACTGGACGCCGATAATTCAAAACTAACCTAAAACACGAAAGCTACATGCTTATAGATCAAGGGTAAAGAGGAGTGTACCCCGCTCCAAATAGTAGGGAGGCCCAAGCCTAGAAGGATCAGTTGGTCCCTCTTTTGCTTGGACCGAACCGGTCTAGGGCTTTGGAAGTCGTGACAATTTTCGTGAGGGAGCTGGACGCCCGCATCAGCATCACTAAAGACAAAGTCAATTAGATGCCGGACATCTCACATGGAAGTTAATCCCAGGGGCAACTCTGTGAAAATTACTTGTGATTTTTTCTTTACTAGTTGAATAGCTTCCGAAAGATATTCATTTTCTTGACGTTCTTCCATAACTATGAGGGCATGGATAGAGGGTACACCTATTTTTATTTCTAACATCTTTATACTTCGGCTTATGCATACAAGAATGTAGTGGGTTTGTTGGTTATTTCAAATCTTGTCTGTTAATTCATGTTCCAAAATGGCCATTGTTTTTCTTTTTAATTTGTTTAAGCTTTTTCTTATACTTGATCATTGAAATCATTAACTTTTTCATCAGGAGAAGGCAGTCTTGTTTAATTATTTGGCACGGACTTCATAAATCCTGCCTTTGCTTGACTCTGTTAAGAATTCTTTTGGATCCCGCGCATGACTGCCATTTAATGATTCTACCTATTTTGTAGGTATGTTGATATGAATCCCTTTTGTAACATTCCTTAATTTTCTTGTGGAAACAGATGACGTTGCAGTGAATCCCTTTATACATGAAGTCACTTCTCCAACTATTCAGCATGACCAATTTATTTCAAACATGAATGATAGTTTTGACAGTAGGAGTAGCTTTGATGCCATCGATAATAGAAGTTCATCTTTTTTCGCTGCTGCAAGCATTTCCAGTTCTTCTACCAGCCTTTCAAATGTAGATTTTCATAGCCGCGTGATTGGTAGTTTCAGTAGTTCCTTTGTTGCAGATTCTTTAATAGTGGATAATATTCGAGCCGACTTAAAAAACTCTGCGGACCAGGTACTTGAACTGAAGCTATCATAGAGCTTGATGAATCTTCATGGTTTAATATTTATGTGATCCTCCTGAAAACTATTAATTCTTGACTTAAAAGCTTACTGTTGCTATGATTATTTGTTCTGATGGTGGTTCTGTTGGCAGATTGATATCAATTTGGAGCTTCATAAGCTAAGGATTGAGCTCAGAAACCATCAGGATTATCTGGACATGGTAGACGGTTTGCAGAATGAATCATTTGATACTTCTGATCAAGTGAGCATAAACAAAGTATCAAAATAATATTATATATTTGCTGGACTGATGTCTTATATTTCTCTTTTTGTTGATTTTGTTTGTTATGTAAGTTGAATGTGAGCCACATGAAGGCAGAGGCTAAACTCAAAGAACTGGAGCACACAGAAGAGGAAACCAGTGAATTGACTGTGCAAGTGACAAGAAGTCTTGAAGCAGCAGAAAGAGAGGTAAAGGATATGGAGTCTGTCAGAAAGGAAATCTTTCTGAGAGCTGATGCAGAGGAGAGTGCTGCTCATGCGTCTTGTGAGAATCTAAGGCATACAATGAAAGTTTTACCTAATGTGGAACCATTTAAAATATATACATGGGAGGAGATAAAATCTGCCACCTCATCATTCTCTGATACTCTAAAGATTGGAATGGGAGCAATTGGCTCAGTTTACAAGAGTACTTTCCATCATACTGTTGCGGCTGTAAAAATTCTTCATTCAAATGAAGCCCACGGAAACAAACAGTTTAAGCAAGAGGTATTAAAAGATATTTGAATGAAAATTTTGAGGGCTTTACTATATGGTATTTGTTAATATGGTTTTTTTTTGTATAGATTATTATAACCTGTTAATTCATATCATTTCTCTAGTATTTCTAAGACACTTCACATTTTTTGCATTATCATCATTAACCTTATTCCAATTCTTATGAAAGGAAAATTTTATAAGATGGTGGTGAGATCAGCAATGCTCTATGTCGCTGAATGTTGGCCTTTAAAAGAGAAGTATAATACTAAGTTAAGTGTTGCCGAGATGAGAATGATTAGGCGGATGAGTGGCTTTACACTTAGACACAAAATGAGAAGTGAATATATCTGTGATAGGGTTGGTGTAGCTCCAATAATGGACAAAATTAGAGAGAGTCGTCTTAGATGGTTTGGTCTCTTTAAACATCGACCATCTGATGATCCGATTAGGAGAGTAGATGTTTTATATTTGATTACTGTTAAGAGATGCAGAGGTAGACCTAGGAAGACTTGGGCTCATTGTATAAAAAATGATCTTAATTTATTAGAACTAAATGAAAATGTGACACTAAATAGGACGCAATGGAGAAAAACGATTCATGTAGCCAACCTCACATAGTGGGATTAAGGCTTTGTTGTTGCTGTTGTTGTTGTATTCATTCATAGGATGNTTTGATATGAATCCCTTTTGTAACATTCCTTAATTTTCTTGTGGAAACAGATGACGTTGCAGTGAATCCCTTCATACATGAAGTCACTTCTCCAACAATTCAGCATGACCAATTTATTTCAAACATGAATGATAGTTTTGACAGTAGGAGTAGCTTTGATGCCATCGATAGTAGANTTCAGCATGACCAATTTATTTCAAACATGAATGATAGTTTTGACAGTAGGAGTAGCTTTGATGCCATCGATAATAGAAGTTCATCTTTTTTCGCTGCTGCAAGCATTTCCAGTTCTTCTACCAGCCTTTCAAATGTAGATTTTCATAGCCGCGTGATTGGTAGTTTCAGTAGTTCCTTTGTTGCAGATTCTTTAATAGTGGATAATATTCGAGCCGACTTAAAAAACTCTGCGGACCAGGTACTTGAACTGAAGCTATCATAGAGCTTGATGAATCTTCATGGTTTAATATTTATGTGATCCTCCTGAAAACTATTAATTCTTGACTTAAAAGCTTACTGTTGCTATGATTATTTGTTCTGATGGTGGTTCTGTTGGCAGATTGATATCAATTCGGAGCTTCATAAGCTAAGGATTGAGCTCAGACACCATCGAGATTATCTGGACACGGTAGACGGTTTGCAGAATGAATCATTTGATACTTCTGATCAAGTGAGCATGGAAAGAGTATCAAAATAATATTATCGAAATATATTTGCTGGACTGATGTCTTATATTTCTTTTTTTGTTGATTTTGTTTGTTATGTAAGTTGAATGCGAGCCACATGAAGGCAGAGGCTAAACTCAAAGAAATGGAGCACACAGAAGAGGAAACCAGTGAATTGACCGTGCAAGTNTTGACTTAAAAGCTTACTGTTGCTATGATTATTTGTTCTGATGGTGGTTCTGTTGGCAGATTGATATCAATTTGGAGCTTCATAAGCTAAGGATTGAGCTCAGAAACCATCAGGATTATCTGGACATGGTAGACGGTTTGCAGAATGAATCATTTGATACTTCTGATCAAGTGAGCATAAACAAAGTATCAAAATAATATTATATATTTGCTGGACTGATGTCTTATATTTCTCTTTTTGTTGATTTTGTTTGTTATGTAAGTTGAATGTGAGCCACATGAAGGCAGAGGCTAAACTCAAAGAACTGGAGCACACAGAAGAGGAAACCAGTGAATTGACTGTGCAAGTGACAAGAAGTCTTGAAGCAGCAGAAAGAGAGGTAANCATCAGGATTATCTGGACACGGTAGACGGTTTGCAGAATGAATCATTTGATACTTCTGATCAAGTGAGCATGAACAGAGTATCAAAATAATATTATCGAAAGATATTTGCTGGACTGATGTCTTATATTTCTCTTTTTGTTGATTTTGTTTGTTATGTAAGTTGAATGCGAGCCACATGAAGGCAGAGGCTAAACTCAAAGAAATGGAGCACACAAAAGAGGAAACCAGTGAATTGACTGCGCAAGGGACAAGAAGTCTTGAAGCAGCAGAAAGAGAGGTTGAGGATATGGAGTCTGTCAGAAAGGAAATCTTTCTGAGAGCTGATGCAGAGGAGAGTGCTGCTCATGTGTCTTGTGAACATCTAAGGCATACAATGAAAGTTTTACCTAATATGGAACCATTTAAGATATATACATGGGAGGAGATAAAATCTGCCACCTCATCATTCTCTGATACTCTAAAGATTGGAATGGGAGCAATTGGCTCAGTTTACAAGGGTACTTTCCATCATACAGTTGCGGCTGTAAAAATTCTTCATTCAAATGAAGCCCACGGAAACAAACAATTTAAGCAAGAGGTATTAAAAGATATTTTGAATGAAAATTTTGAGGGCTTTACTATATGGTATTTGTTAATATGGNGGCTGTAAAAATTCTTCATTCAAATGAAGCCCACGGAAACAAACAATTTAAGCAAGAGGTATTAAAAGATATCTTGAATGAAAATTTTGAGGGCTTTACTATATGGTATTTGTTAATATGGTTTTTTTTTTGTATAGATTATTATAACCTGTTAATTCATATCATTTCTCTAGTATTTCTAAGTCACTTTACATTTTTTTGCATTATCATCATTAACCTTATTCTAATTCTTATGAAAGGAAAATTTTATAAGATGGTGGTGATATGTGCAATGCTCTATGCCGCTGAATGTTGGCCTTTAAAGAGAAGTATAAACGGTGGTGAGACCTGCAATGCTCTATGGCGCTGAATGTTGGCCTTTAAAAGAGACAACATAATATGGTGGTAAGACCTGCAATGCTCTATGGCGCTGAATGTTGGCCTTTAAAAGAGAAGCATAATAATAAAGATTAAGTGTTGCCGAGATGAGAATGATTAGGTGGATGAGTGGCTTTACACTTAGAGACAAAATGACATATGAATATATCTGTGATAGGGTTGGTGTACCTCCAATGACGGACAAAATTAGAGAGAGTCGTCTTAGATGGTTTGGTCTCATTAAACGTTGACCATCTGATGATCTGATTAGGAGAATAGATGTTTTATATTTGATTACTGTTAAGAGAGGCAGAGGTAGACCTAGGAAGGATGGGCTTATTGTATAAAAAATGATCTTAATTTATTAGAATTAAATGAAAATATGACTCTAAATAGGATGCAATGGAGAAAAAGGATTCATGTAGCCAACCTCACATAGTGGGATTAACACTTTGTTGTTGCTGTTGTTGTTGTATTCGTTCATGGGATACTCTCTAGTCTCACGATCAAGTAGAAAACAAGATTTCGTTGCTCTCTTCTGTAGAAGAATATCTANATAGTTTTGCCTCACTCATGTTGAAACCTATATGTCTACATGGCCACAAATTAGTTTTTCTTCAATCTATAGTCCATGTCGTCTTTTCCTAGAACTTTATATCCTTGTGGTTGCACCATATACAACTCTTCTTCTAAGTCAAAGTGCAAGAAAACTGTTTTTATTCCATTTGCTCTTGATGTCGATTTTTCTTTGTTACCAAGCTCAACACAACTCTGATAGCTGTTATTTTCACTCCTGGATACAATCTCTTAATAGTCCACTCCTTTTCTTTTGTTGAAATTCCTTCACAGCAAGCCTTGCGTTGTGGCGTTTGATATCATCTAACTCTTCTTTCAATATGTTGATCCACTTATTGTGTAGTGTTTTTTTGCCATCTGGTAGTTTTGTTAAACTTTGTGTAATTTAACTTTTGTGACTGCATCCATCTTTTCATGGCAAACTCCCACTCTTTTGAGTCTTCAACTTGAGCGACTTCTTCGTAACACTTTGTTTCACCACTATCTATTAACAAAAGATAGTACAAAACAGGAGAATACCTTTGTATCAGTCGTGTAACTCTGCTGGACCTCTTGATTTCAGTAGCAGTTGACTGGGGAACTTTCTGTTGCTTCACTAGATTGAGCATCTATCATTTCTCCATTTTCTTGATCATCAGTATCTTCTACCTGATTTTATTCGAAGGATTTTTCAGAAGTAACTGATGGACAATCCTGAGTTCTATTTCTGTCTTTGTACATCTCATTTTCATTGAAAGTAAGATTTATGTTTTTAATAAAATTTTGATTCCAATAATCCTAGAATCTATACACAAATTCATCTGAGTTATACTTAATGAAAGTGCACCTGACTGATTTTAAATCGAGTTCACTTCTGGATCATGCATCAACATGAACATACCATAAACAACCAAGTCCTCTCAGGTGAGATAGATTCACCTCTTTGCCACTTTAGGCTTCTTCAGATAAGCCTTCATTCGGAAATACTGACAGACCACGATTGATCAGATAA
Organism: Phalaenopsis hybrid cultivar; assembly: GCA_002079205.1. Taxonomy (NCBI): domain Eukaryota; kingdom Viridiplantae; phylum Streptophyta; class Magnoliopsida; order Asparagales; family Orchidaceae; genus Phalaenopsis; species Phalaenopsis hybrid cultivar. Next base: position 42,279 of record JXCR01061506.1, on the reverse strand, counting down.
ACTGTAGTAGGCAATTCTTTTGCCCAGAATTGTTTTGTCAAGCCTACATGCAACATCATACTCCTGACATATTCTTTGATGGTTCTATTCATGCACTATGCCTCACCTGCTATGGTATCATCGGAATAGTGAACTCATGCTTCATTCATTTTGATGTAGAATAATTTCTGATCCTTTTATCACGATACTCGCTACCATTATATGATATGGGACACTTTAACTCCAGTCTGTTTCATTTTGAATCATGAACCTCCACTCTTAAGCACCTCAAATACATCAGGTTTGCTGTTTTCCATATGGTGGCAGCGAGGAGCGGCAATTGGCAGTTATGTGGGGAGGTTGTGGAAAGTTAGATATGGCTGTGCTGGGTAGGAAGAAGGGATGGGCTGCAGGGAGGCAACAAGGTTGCTTTCTTTGGGAAGAGGAATGGCTGCAGCGGTGATGATGACGTTGGCTCAGCGGTGATGGTGAAGTTGGCTGCAACGGAGGTAGTTTTGAGGATGGGGAGAGTCAAGGATAACCACCACCTCGGATGAGATACAACCGGAGCACCGCTTATCTTCAGATACAGCCCTAGAAGGGAAAACTGGACGCCGATAATTCAAAACTAACCTAAAACACGAAAGCTACATGCTTATAGATCAAGGGTAAAGAGGAGTGTACCCCGCTCCAAATAGTAGGGAGGCCCAAGCCTAGAAGGATCAGTTGGTCCCTCTTTTGCTTGGACCGAACCGGTCTAGGGCTTTGGAAGTCGTGACAATTTTCGTGAGGGAGCTGGACGCCCGCATCAGCATCACTAAAGACAAAGTCAATTAGATGCCGGACATCTCACATGGAAGTTAATCCCAGGGGCAACTCTGTGAAAATTACTTGTGATTTTTTCTTTACTAGTTGAATAGCTTCCGAAAGATATTCATTTTCTTGACGTTCTTCCATAACTATGAGGGCATGGATAGAGGGTACACCTATTTTTATTTCTAACATCTTTATACTTCGGCTTATGCATACAAGAATGTAGTGGGTTTGTTGGTTATTTCAAATCTTGTCTGTTAATTCATGTTCCAAAATGGCCATTGTTTTTCTTTTTAATTTGTTTAAGCTTTTTCTTATACTTGATCATTGAAATCATTAACTTTTTCATCAGGAGAAGGCAGTCTTGTTT
>JXCR01061506.1:0-27373 GCA_002079205.1 Phalaenopsis hybrid cultivar | reverse complement strand
TAGGTATTGTTATCTTACAACTGTTAACTGGTAAACCACCAATAGGACTTGCTTATATTGTGGAATTAGCTTTAGAAGATGGTACTTTATGTGATATCCTGGATTCGAAGGCTGGAGAATGGCCTGAAAAGGAGACACAAGAATTAGCTCTTCTGGGTCTTAGTTGTGCTGAGTTACGGCGGAAAGAAAGGCCGAATTTGGAGGATCAGGTTCTTCCAGTTCTTGAAAGGTTGAGAAAGAGAGCAGATGAATGCAAAAGTTTAGTGAATTGTCCTCCACCGACTCCTCCAAGTCATTTCATCTGTCCGATACTTCAGGTTCATAAGCGTTATTCCTTAATTTTTTCTTAAATTTGTTTTAATGCTTTAAGTTTTGACTCTTTCTAGTTTGCTTCTCTTAAAGTTGGTATTATTTTAGGTTATCTGATTAGCTGAATCATCATCACAAATATATTTTTTTACCTGGATGGAAATAAACTTTTCTTCCTAAAGATTATAGNGATGGTACTTTATGTGATATCCTGGATTCGAAGGCTGGAGAATGGCCTGAAAAGGAGACACAAGAATTAGCTGTTCTGGGTCTTAGTTGTGCTGAGATACGGCGGAAAGATAGGCCAAATTTGGAGGATCAGGTTCTTCCAGTTCTTGAAAGGTTGAGAAAGAGAGCAGATGAATGCAAAAGTTTAGTGAATTGTCCTCCACCGTCTCCTCCAAGTCATTTCATCTGTCCGATACTTCAGGTTCATAAGCGTTATTCCTTGATTTTTTCTTAAACTTGTTTTAATGCTTTAAGTTTTGACTCTTTCTAGTTTGCTTCTTTTAAAGTTGGTATTATTTTAGGTTATCTGATTAGATGAATCATCACAAGTATATTTTTTTACTTAGATGGAAATAAAATTTTCTTCCTAAAGATTATAAGACAATTTTAGGAGGATGTTGACCACTCAATTAGAGTAATGGTTATGCATTTATGTCCTTGGAGTATAAATTAATAAATACTTAAGGCAAACAGGTGGAACAAAAAATGTGAGAAGTTAGTATTTTAGGACAAGTTGTTTGGTGGCAAGTTATAATTCTATTGTTGTGCAAAGTGATTGGGGATAAGTTTGGTAGTTCCGTTAAAATGATTGTCTTTGAAATTTTAGGTGTTTAGAAATAACCTGTACATAAAAAGATTTGGTAGTAGATTGAGAAGGTATAAAAAATTATTAAAGAACATAATTTATTTATAAGAAGTGGCAATATGTAAATTGTATTGAATTACACAGTGAGTATAAGGAAACTCTTGAATGTGTACAAGGAAGGCTGATATAATGTATATGGCGGTGTTTGTGGTGAAGTTTGATGGTGATTGCTATTATTTGGTGTGAGGGATGTACGGGAACTATACAAAAGTGATTTAGGGATTGAAAGGCTTTTAGAAGGCGGAGATCCAAATGTAGCTAAGATCTACTAAAAGATAAATGGCGTTCGGGCTAATTTTTATGACATTGATTTTCTGTGTTGTTTAGAAGTTTGTATTCCGAGATATGATGAGTGTAAGTGTTTTCTGAGAAGCTAAGAATATTATAATAATGATTTTGGAGTTATTTAGGGTAGTTATGATATTGATTTTTTGTGCTAAGAAGATCAATTAATTGAGTTTGGATAGATTTTGGATCCATAATTGAGTTTGAACAGACTTTGGGTAGTCTATATGCGTTCTCAAATGTACAAACTCTAAGATCTTGAAAAAAAAAGGAACATTTTTAGATTTGCAAGCTTTAATAAACCTAATTGGAAAAACATAAGTCTTCCATAGCTCAATTCTAAAACTCAAGTGAGTCCTAAAGATCGGACTCAAGACCAAATTATTGGCAATCCTCCTCACTCAACACGCCTTAAGAACAGCCACAATGTAAGAGCCTTTGTTCATCAATCTAATGAACAAAACTGATATGTCTCAAGCTATGTAACTTGACAAGTTCAAGCAATCCAGATATAGCAGATTTTCTCAATAAGTGGCTTACTTAAGGATCCGTTTGGGACAACTTATTTGGTGCGGTGGAGTTTTGAAAACGCACCTGGCCTGTTTGGGTAAACTGCGTTTTGGCAGCTTATGCGTTTTCAAAATGCCGAAAACAGCATTTTTACACCACACCTATTTAGGTGCGGTGGGAACTTTCTGACAGCGGTATGACTTTTCCCAAAAAAAAAAAATTGTTATAGTCATCGCACCTAGCTTATCAGCAGATTATTTTTAATCAACTTATCCGCAGATTATTCAATAAGCTGTAGCTGCCCCCAAACAGACCCTAAATACCAAATTAAAGAGAAAATCCTTATTCATAAGAGCGTCTATGCATCCCCATGCACTCAAGCCAAGGCTTTACTAAGTACAGAAATTCGAAGTAATCCAAAGCCAAATTAGAAGACCAAGCTTTAACAAATTGTATTAGAAAAGCCTAAGCCATAGCCCAAGTCTAGAACTAGAGTGTATCCTAAAGATTAGGCTCAATAAGTTCAAATATGGCAAATTTTTTTACAGTTTTTCTCATTTAACAATTCATAAGAATAACTGCAGTAGAAAGGCTGTCGTATTGTCAGCATGTTGACCAATTGCTATCAAGTTTCCAACTAATTTGACTTGAAAAATTTAAGTTGTCAAGATCAAGGTAATATTCTAACTAGTAAAAGGTCACGAAATTAGGAAAAAATAATTTTGTTGAAGGAGACTTTAAGTCAAGTTTGGTATCATTATCAAATTAAAATATTTGCATCCTTCAACATATCCAATCAAGCATAAAATTAAAGAGCGACTGGAGTTGTTCAACAATTCAGGCAAAGCACAGATCACACNAATTGGAAGATCAATTCTATATTATGCTCTTCCATGCATCAGGCAAATTGAGGAAGTTTCTATCATGTAATGAAATAAAGCAAATTTTAACTTTAATGGAATAATTTATTGAAAAGTTTAATGTTCCAATTAACCCACTATTTAGGAGTGATTTAATAGTTGTCACAAGTTTGAAAATGATATTGATTTCAATTATTCGAATCAAATCAAATTTAGCAAGGCTTATTTAAATTTTGATGCCACATGTATTTGCCTAAGCCTCTTACTAGCAGTGGTTGAACATAGTCTCCAATACAAAATCAAAGTTCTATACCTTTAGTTTGGGGCATTTTTTTATGTTAGATTTTTTTTTTTTCAAAACCTCTTAGGTTTTCAATGTGGGATTGGTTATGTGAACTTTTGTTTATTATGTGAAAAGGTTATTGTTTTGTTCAATGAAGTATGAAGTTATTGCTCGACTATCAACAAAGTCTGAGAGGTTGAACCTAAAACTCTCTTGCTTATAGAGCCAAACATAATTAGTTGTTTAGAAACCTTATAAAGAAAATATTGTCGGTATTTGTGGCTGGTTTTTTAGATGGTTGCAATTTATACATGAAATTTGAAGATGACAGTAAATATTATTATTTTTTTTAAAGAAATTTTCTAGCTTTTTGTTTGGTGCTTTTCTCTGCCTCTTCTCAAAGATAATTAGGTTGAAAATAGGTGAAAAGACCTTTTTTTAAGAAAATGCTTTAAGAATTGGAGTGCTTTTTCTTTTTTTTTTTAATCTGGATTTGTCTCTGTTACTCAGGTTCATTTGAATAATATCAAACCTATGCTGTGATCATATGCTGCTTCATATGAATTTTTTAGGTTGNGATCAATACGAGAAGGCGGCAGGGGCGAGCAGGTAGAATAAAAGGAAAGATGCGATTCTGGAAAGCAGCGAATAACAAGTAAAGATTGCGATGGATAAAAAAAAGGTAAGAAAAAAAATAATTCGGTTCTAACAGGTCCTCTCTAATCCATATCACTGCGCCTACNCAATACGAGAAGGCGGCAGGGGCGAGCAGGTAGAATAAAAGGAAAGATGCGATTCTGGAAAGCAGCGAACAACAAGTAAAGATTGCGATAGATAAAAAAAAGGTAAGAAAAAAAATAATTCGGTTCTTACAGGTCCTCTCTTATCTATATCACTGCGCTTACCGTGGTTGCTCTATTCATTTTTTAGATTTATCCCTCTTTTTCTCTGAGGTTTTTTGTTGTCCATTTTAAACCATCTCTGCCACCCACTACTTCAATTGATCCGGTCATCTATAAGGTTCCTCCACCTTTTACTTGTACCTCTTGCTTCTATGCTGACGTGTGAGGTGATTGACGAATTTGAAGTCCATGCAATTCTTGCTATTTTTTCTCCAAGCTGATGATTCTCATGCACACAAGCAATTTTTTTTTTCCCAGGATAAACATGTGCTTATTTTCGCTACAGTGTGATATTTTAACTTATTCAATCATTAACTTTCACCATTGCTGGAAAATTCTCTATGAGTCATCCCCACATGAATGTCATTCACAAATTCATATTTGATTGATAATTGATTGGTGAATTTTTAGTTGGTATTTTTGATCACTATATTATTATCAAAATTTCTTTAGAATCATATTATATTCAACTCTTCTCCTGCTGTACATACATTGGGGTATAAGTGAGCCAAGCTAACTTTCAGCTTGAACTCAACTCACTAATGAGTTATCTAGCTTATCAAACCAAGAATTTGATNTGAAGTCCATGCAATTCTTGCTATTTTTTCTCCAAGCTGATGATTCTCATGCACACAAGCAAATTTTTTTTTCCCAGGATAAACATGTGCTTATTTTTGCTATAAACTTTCACCATTGTTGGAAAATTCTCTATGAGTCATCCCAACATGAATGTCATTCACAAATTCATATTAGATTGATAATTGATTGGTGAATTTTTAGTTGGTATTTTTTATCACTATATTATTATCAAAATTTCTTTAGAATCATATTATATTCAACTCTTCTCCTGCTGTACATACATTGGGCTATAAGTGAGCCAAGCTAACTTTCAGCTTGAACTCAACTCGCTAATGAGTTATCTAGCTTATCANTTGGGCTATAAGTGAGCCAAGCTAACTTTCAGCTTGAACTCAACTCGCTAATGAGTTATCTAGCTTATCAAACCAAGAATTTGAGCTTGGACATAGATTTGAGGTCTCATATTATAAGAGCTCAAGCTTGGCTTGACTCAGATCGTCTGCTTATCGAGCCATTCAATTAGAGGCCTAACACTCGGTATGGAAAGAGCCACCATCTCACAAACTTCTTTTCTTTCTTAGATGCCATTGGAACCCTGGATGCCATCTCCCCTCTTTTCGTAGTTGCTGTCGCCATTGTTCTCATCAATTCCTTCTATAATGAGATGTTGTATGACTTCTTCAATGTTAATCCCTTTCCCGCCTTCTGTAGCGTGTCAAACTCTTATGCAGCATTCTTGGCGGTCCTCATTGATCCTTTTGTTGCCTTCTTTGATTACCTTCTTTTGCGAGTTCCTATCATGAATTTTTTCGACNGAGCCATTCAATTAGAGGCCTAACACTCGGTATGGAAAGAGCCACCATCTCACAAACTTCTTTTCTTTCTTAAATGCCATTGGAACCCTGGATGCCATCTCCCCTCTTTTCGTAGTTGCTGTCGGCATTGTTCTCATCAATTCCTTCTATGATGAGATGTTGTATTACTTCTTCAATGTTAATCCCTTTCCCGCCTTCTGTAGCGTGTCAAACTCTTAAGCAACATTCTTGGCGGTCCTCATTGATCCTTTCGTTGCCTTCTTTGATTACCTTCTTTTGCGAGCTCCTATCATGACTTTTTTCGATTTTGGCTTAAGAAGATCACTTGTCAAGTTTTGAGGCCCACGTGGTTGTGCCGGACATTGAGTTCGTGAGGCAACCTCAAGTTTGCCTTGACATGAGCTTGACTCAACTTGTTAACACCCACAGTACATATTATGCAGAAACTTTATCATGAGAATATTGAAATGGTCTACTTTTCTGATAGCTTCATCGAACCACTTATCACCCTTGTTTGGGTAGTTTTTTCTAGGTTATGGCTTCATTACAATCAATCAACTTTATATTCATTGAGATCTAATTTTGGCAAACCCTTACAAATTGATGCTGCTACTTCCCATCTTTTTTGGCCTTTTGTAGTTAGAATCCTGGTGAAAATGGATGTTATCTCTCCTCTTATTAAGGTGGTGTGGAGTGACACAAATTGTGGTTACTGACATAATATTAATTTAAAGGCATCCGGAATGTTGTTTTTTCTATAAGATTTTTGGGCACATTCACTTCAATTGCTTCAAAGCCCATTTGGATTTAAGAAAAATATCTTGGATCTTAAAATTCATTCAAATGCTTATTCCTTCCTTCCCCTTAAATGATTGTTGCTCGTAATCGTTAAGATTTCTTATCAAAATTTGTGACCAAGTAATCCTTTGGATTCTGCATTAGGAGTGCCTGTCCCTATTTGTTATTTTAGCTTCAGCATCTACCTCTCTAAAATTAATGTGATTTTTTATCATTCTTTTCTAGAATTTTCTCTTATATTAGTGAAGATACAGAAGCTCATAATTTACTGCATCTTCCTGATTACAATCAGAGCAATTTGGATATGATATTTCATACCCTATTTGCCAGATGGGGCTGCAATTAATATAAAAAACTTTATCGTCACTCTTCATTTCACCAAGCTTTAAATTTGGTGGGCCTTTTTAAGCTTGAACTCTATGACATTCTTATTTAGTCCTATGCATTTTTCTTTTTTCTCCGCCAATTCTTATTAGTTGCCCTTTATTTACTTTTATCATTTAATTGTTAGAAAATATTGTTTTAAAAGGGTGTAATTAACTAATTATCATATTAAACCTTCAAATATAATTTTAAAAATTTCTCAAAGACTTGATAATTTTTACCTGTGTTCATTGCTGATGAATCTTTAGCACTCAAAATCATTGTAAGAACTGAACACAGACATATTAGGCTACTAAATCCCTTGGATTCTTTACTTTTTCTTTCTGAAAATGTTGAAGTCAGCTTTTATAGAATGATGTCAAGTAGCAAGTGCTCTATGTCTAGTAACTCCTGCTATCATCTTTATGATTGATGATAATTAATGAATTTGAGAAAAAATATTCAACAAATCATTTGATAGCACCACACAAGATTTTCCATCATCAAATTATTAATGAGCCATTCATGAGTCGCCTGTACTCATTGGGTCAACAAACCAACAATCTTGTGTAAATTTGTAGAGGAATGGACAAAGCTTTTGTTTTTGAAACTTACCCCTTAGTTAATTGGAAGATCAATTCTATATTATGCTCTTCCATGCATCAGGCAAATTGAGGAAGTTTCTATCATGTAATGCAATAAAGCAAATTTTAACTTTAATGGAATAATATATTTAAAAGTTTAATGTTCCAATTAACCCACTATTTAGGAGTGATTTAATAGTTGTCACAAGTTTGAAAATGATATTGATTTCAATTATTTGAATCAAATCAAATTTAGCAAGGCTTATTTAAATTTTGATGCCACATGTATTGGCCTAAGCCTCTTACTAGCAGTGGTTGAACATAGTCTCAAATACAAAATCAAAGTTCTATACCTTTAGTTTGGGGCATTCTTTTACGTTAGATTTTTTTTTTTCAAAACCTCTTAGGTTTTCGATATGTGGGATTGGTTATGTGAACTTTTATTTATTATGTGAAAAGGTTATTGTTTTGTTCAATGAAGTATGAAGTTATTGCTCGAGTATCAACAAAGTCTGAGAAGTTGAACTTAAAACTCTCTTGCGTATAGAGCCAAACATAATTAGTTCTTTAGAAACCTTATCAAAGAAAATATTGTCGGTATTTGTGGCTGGTTTTTAGATGGTTGCAATTTATACATGAAATTTGAAGATGACAGTAAATATTATACTTTTTTTTAAAGAAATTTTTTAGCTTTTTGTTTGGTGCTTTTCTCTGCCTCTTCTCAAAGATAATTAGGTTGAAAATAGGTGAAAAGACCTTTTTTTCAAGAAAATGTTTTAAGAATTGGAGTGCTTTTTCTTTTTTTTTTAATCTGGATTTGTCTCTGTTACTCAGGTTCATTTGAATAATATCAAACCTATGCTGTGATCATATGCTGCTTCATATGAATTTTGTAGGTTGAACTTATGGATGAAAAATATTGATTTAAATTAAGTCAGGCAAATGAAGATTTGGGAGTGTGAAAATGTTGTAAAATGAAAATAGAACATGTTATGTAATGCATGTTTTTTTTCCATGTCTCTATTTTCCTTTACATTGCCTGCTGAGTTGGCCTATTATATAGATTCATTAGCACAAGTTTTATAATATTGGCTAATCATAGTAATAAAATTGCTCTTCATTTTTTTTTCAGCTTGATATCCTTGGTAGAATTTGCCATCCTCATCTCCTGCTGCTTATTGGTGCCTGTCCTGATAAAGGTTGCCTTGTGTATGAATATATGGAAAATGGAAGTCTTGATGACAGGCTACAATGCAAAGATAACACACCTCCACTACCTTGGTTCGACAGATTCCGGATAGCTTGGGAAGTTGCTTCTGCTCTTACTTTTCTTCACAATTCCAAGCCTGAACCAATCATCCACCGTGATCTCAAGCCTGCAAATATTCTACTTGATTGTAATTTTGTTTGCAAAATTGGTGATGTTGGCCTATCTACTTTACTTCCTACTGTGAACTTCTCAATTTCTACAATTTACAAGGACACTGCTCCTGTTGGAACTATTTGCTACATAGATCCTGAGTACCAAAGAACTGGCCAAGTCTCCCCAAAATCAGATACGTATGCTTTAGGTATTGTTATCTTACAACTGTTAACTGGTAAACCACCAATAGGACTTGCTTATATTGTGGAATTAGCTTTAGAAGATGGTACTTTATGTGATATCCTGGATTCGAAGGCTGGAGAATGGCCTGAAAAGGAGACACAAGAATTAGCTGTTCTGGGTCTTAGTTGTGCTGAGATACGGCGGAAAGATAGGCCAAATTTGGAGGATCAGGTTCTTCCAGTTCTTGAAAGGTTGAGAAAGAGAGCAGATGAATGCAAAAGTTTAGTGAATTTTCCTCCACCGACTCCTCCAAGTCATTTCATCTGTCCGATACTTCAGGTTCATAAGCGTTATTCCTTGATTTTTTCTTAAACTTGTTTTAATGCTTTAAGTTTTGACTCTTTCTAGTTTGCTTCTTTTAAAGTTGGTATTATTTTAGGTTATCTGATTAGATGAATCATCACAAGTATATTTTTTTACTTAGATGGAAATAAAATTTTCTTCCTAAAGATTATAAGACAATTTTAGGAGGATGTTGACCACTCAATTAGAGTAATGGTTATGCATTTATGTCCTTGGAGTATAAATTAATAAATACTTAAGGCAAACAGGTGGAACAAAAAATGTGAGAAGTTAGTATTTTAGGACAAGTTGTTTGGTGGCAAGTTATAATTCTATTGTTGTGCAAAGTGATTGGGGATAAGTTTGGTAGTTCCGTTAAAATGATTGTCTTTGAAATTTTAGGTGTTTAGAAATAACCTGTACATAAAAAGATTTGGTAGTAGATTGAGAAGGTATAAAAAATTATTAAAGAACATAATTTATTTATAAGAAGTGGCAATATGTAAATTGTATTGAATTACACAGTGAGTATAAGGAAACTCTTGAATGAGTACAAGGAAGGCTGATATAATGTATATGGGGGTTTTTTGTGGTGAAGTTTGATGGGTGTGAGGGATGTACGTGAACTATACAAAAATGATTTGGGGATTGAAAGGCTTTTAGAAGGCGGAGATCCAAATGTAGCAAAGATCTACTAAAAGATAATGGCGTTTGGGCTAATTTTTATGACATTGATTTTTTGTGTTGTTTAGAAGTTTGTATTCCGAGATATGATGAGTGTAAGTGTTTTCTGAGAAGCTAAGAATATTATAATAATGATTTTGGAGTTATTTAGGGTAGTTATGATATTGATTTTTTGTGCTAAGAAGATCAATTAATTGAGTTTGGATAGATTTTGGATCCATAATTGAGTTTGAACAGACTTTGGGTAGTCTATATGCGTTCTCAAATGTACAAACTCTAAGATCTTGAAAAAAAAAGGAACATTTTTAGATTTGCAAGCTTTAATAAACCTAATTGGAAAAACATAAGTCTTCCATAGCTCAATTCTAAGACTCAAGTGAGTCCTGAAGATCGGACTCAAGACCAAATTATTGGCAATCCTCCTCACTCAACATGCCATAAGAACAACCACAATGTAAGAGCCTTAGTTCATCGATCTAATGAACAAAATTGATATGTCTCAAGCTATGTAACTTGACAAGTTCAAGCAATCCAGATATAGCAGATTTTCTCAATAAGTGGCTCAGTTAAGGATCCGTTTGGGGCAGCTTATTTGGTGCAGTGGCATTTTGAAAACGCACCTGACTTGTTTGGGTAAACTGCATTTTGGCAGCTTACGTGTTTTCAAAACGCCGAAAACAGTGTTTTTACACTGCACCTATTCATCGCAAAAAAAAAATAAAATTGGTGGGAACTTTCTGGCAGCGGTATGACTTTTCCAAAAAAAAATAAAATTGTTATAGTCATCGCACCTAGCTTATCAGCAGATTATTTTTAATCAACTTATCCGCAGATTATTCAATAAGCTGTAGCTGCCCCAAACAGACCCTAAATACCAAATCAAAGAGAAAATCCTTATTCAAAAGAGCGTCTATGCATCTCCATGCACTCAAGCCAAGGCTTTACTAAGAACACAAATTCGAAGTAATCCAAAGCCAAATTAGAAGACCAAGCTTTAACAAATTGTATTAGAAAAGCCTAAGCCATAGCCCAAGTCTAGAACTAGAGTGTATCCTAAAGATTAGTCTCAATAAGTTCAAATATGGCAAATTTTTTTAACAGTTTTTCTCATTTAACAATTCATAAGAATAACTGCAGTAGAAAGGCTGTCGTATTGTCAGCATGTTGACCAATTGCTATCAAGTTTCCGACTAATTTGACTTGAAAAATTTAAATTGTCAAGATGAAGGTAATATTCTAACTAGTAAAAAGGTCATGAAATTAGGAAAAAATAATTTTGTTGAAGGAGACATTAAGTTAAGTTTGGTGTCATTATCAAATTAAAATATTTGCATCCTTCAACATATCCAATCAAGCATAAAATTAAAGAGCTAATGGAGTTGTTCAACAATTCAGACAAAGCACAGATCACATAATCAAAGAAGTTATCCAAAAGCTTGCATGCAACCTAAGGCTAGGCTAAGAGAATGTAGTTATCAATAAGTTCACTAATGCATCATAAAGTGGATTGAAATCTCTTGTCCATTAACCTAATACAAACATTGATGCTAGGTTGCTGCCATGCATCCTTCATCAAGTCCTCAAAGCAAAAAGGTAGACTATAGAGGCATGTTCATCAAGTATAATACGTTACACTGATGACACTGTACTTGAGACAATCTCCATTGGCTCAGTAAACAATTTTACTAAAAAGGAAACATTAAACTTGAACAAGTTCCTCAAAGTAAAGATAAAACATCAACTAAAACCCAATTTGAAATGATATAAGCTTGCTTTTTAAAGTTTAGATTCACATTTTGCGTTAATACTCTTCAATATTCTTTGAGTTTTGAAGAGTCAAAACTCTTAGCATGACATTTAAACACTCTTGGAAATCTGCAGGTTCAACTCGTTTACAACAAATATGATCTGCTTTGGACGCATATCATATTTGTTGAGAGATATTTTGTTATCTCAAAGTTTGAATCAATCATATATGCAATACGTCCTTGCCCTTTGTCCTCTCCAAACCTCAAGAATCATAGCATACTCCACCTTCATCCACTCTGTCATCAAAAACCAAACCCCCTCTCCCTCTTATAGTGCTCATATGTCCCCATCACTCATCATGACTTTACCTTGCTCCTCATTCCAGGCTTCTCGGGGCCTCATCTCTCTTGTTCTCTTCTAGAGTCAAGCACAAACATTATTCCTCTTATGCTTGATTCCATCTCTTCTCTCAATGCATTGAAATCCCATATTCATCCCTCTTTCTTCCTCTCTTTCCAAGAGCTACATAAACCCTCAATACCAAACCTATTGAAATGTCATACCCCATGATGATCCCCTTCATCGGTCGATGAATGACGTAACCGAACTGGGTGTTATTCAACTAACTGGACATACCTTCCAACACCCATTCTGGTATCCTGCTCACTATGGTAGAGTGGAAGATAAACTCAATCACCTAAATTCACCTTGAACAACATATGACATAATACTCCAATTAAAGAAAGTTTGTAAAAAGTATAATTTAACAGAAGCAATTCAAAATATTTTATTTAATCTACAGAACATCTAAAACATACTGAAATTATTAATAAAAACTTTAAAATTTATTTTATATCTTACATCAAAATTTTTTATCGTATAATAGCAGCACAATAAATATGATAAAAAAATCATACTGATTTTACTCAGCCTCAATCTATTTTTTCAATTTTAATGTAAGAATAGTCATAATAATCTTAGAAGCTACAATGCTCAGTAAAATAAATAAATTTGAATTAAAAATCAAATAACATGAGAATTAAAATAATTAACATGATCGAATCTAATTTTTAATGATCATTATAAAATAAATTGATTGGTCTAATAATAAATAATTTCTGAGAGAAAAAGATTTAAAAAAATATTAACATTACAATGTTATAAATACTGTTTTGACATGCACAATTGATATCGGGCTAGTTTAATTTTTCATGTGCATCTTTATCTCTCTTATTATAATCATTAGGTAGCGTAGAAGGTAATATTTGCTATCAGCTTTAGAACATATCATGCATAGGAGATTATGTAATGGCTGGGTTCATCTTTGTCGCCCTATTTATATAGGTGTCATAATTAAAAATATTAACTTTGAGGACTCTTTTGCCTTCATATGTACTTACCTTTTTATTACTTTACCTGTACAAGTTATTCCATTTATTAATTGGCTCATTTTCGTTGCTCAATTTATTCAGATATTAAAAATATCTTTCTTATCATGATATTTTTTACGCTCATATTCTTTTTTATTGAAAATGTAAATTTACATAAATATATGATACATTTTAAAATATGCTGCACAGTTTTATATGCAGATGACCAATTTATAGATACCGAAAATCTCTATTTGAATGTGTCATCAACTAACAAAATAATTATATAATCAAAATAAATTTCATTAGAGCTTATATCATTAAAGTTTTTATGTAGTCATGAATAATAGGGGGAATAGTTAGCTGGAAGCATATTTTCCTAAATATGAATGATTTTTATTATATCAAACCTATAAATTTAATTAACAATATATGTGCATACAACAGTTAAAAAATTATTATATTATGTTTTAGAATTTGCATAACCTACCCACTTGATAATTTCTTATTCAAGATAAACACCCTGAAAAGAATTCACATGCTTAACTGACATGCATAATGATTTCTTTTTTCTTATATTACTGTAGTTTACGAGTGTGAGAATTTACTGATTTTGGTTAGCTTACTATTATTTTAAACTAATATTTCAGGTGTAATTAATTGATTTAAAGATGTGCAATATAAGTGAAAATGTTTATAGAAGACACATACAACTTGTAATGAAGTAAATTTAATTTTGCTGTTTTAATTTACTTTCTTTAGTTGCTTATTCATTTATTAAATATTAGTTATAAAAAATGAATATAAAAAATTTAGTTCCCTCCGTTCGACCATCTGTACCTGCCTTGGTTAAATATAAGCCACTGGTCGAGTCAGGACACACTGATCCCGTCGGATTTTATCTTCACTTCGACACGGGGCTTTTGAATGCCGTTTAGGTTCGAAGGTTTTGGTTGTTCAAATAATCAAGCGCGTCATCGAAAGTAGTAAACCACCTCAAAAGGTAGAAATACAATTTTACGATGAGTTTGATTATTCAACCTAAGGAAACATTGGATATCTGCACTGATCTCCGATTTAAACCCGATAGATCATTTCCCCTATCTAATTTGAAGGCTAGATAGGGTTTAGATTGGTTATGGGGTCTTCTTTTTCCTATAAGGGCAAATCCTTATAGTTAATTACATCTTAAGCAACCGAAGTTACTTAAAAAAAGTTGTCCCCAAGAAATTTCTAAGTTCAAGCTTCTATGATTGGACATTGGGTTTGCAAATGGAAAAGCTCAAAAGTTGAACAATTGCTAACGGAAGCCAAAGAAAGGGTAGGGGACACTTGGAGATACCGAGACAACCTTAGTAGTATCCCAAACTATTCTACTATTTGACTTTTGACGATTTTGAAGAAAAAATTAATGTTTCATTCTGATATTTTGTTAGAACGTTAGGACTTATACTACATGACATACAATCATACAGGAGCCTAAAGGTGAGGATTTATGTCGTAATTAGACGAACAATCTTGGAATCCTAGGGTGAAGTTCACCAAGAGAAGTGAAAGTGTAGAACACTAACCTAAAAGAGGGGAAACATGGAATGCAGTGGACTTACAACCTTGCCTGAAAGAGGTACGATCTAAACCACTAATTACATTCGAAACCATGCATGACCAAGCTCGATGATGCAAGATAGGGTAGGTTGTTATTTGTTTGGACTAGTAGGCCTTGCAACTTAATTATAAATCAAGCTGCTTAAGTATTTATGATTGCATTATGTCCTAAGACTAATGCAAACATATTTTGAAATTCAAATTTAAATGTTTTTTTGCCTCACCACACTCAACTGTTTAATTTTATTTAGTTAGTGCTGAGTGCATCGAAGCAAGCTGTGTAATGTGTTATGCAATTCCTTGATGATGAATGCACAGGTCTGTTGAAAATGCCAAATAGTATGCATAGATAAAACTCACTCTAAAGTAGTGGTTTTCATGGGCCAAACCACCATTCTCCATGCAATCAATAAGGGTCCAAAGACAAGGAACATGAGCAATATGTTATGCGTATGCAGATCATCTTATCGTTCATATTCCTAAATTGAAAAGGAGTTTCTGCTCAGTTTTATTTGGTGTCAATCGAGTTTGTTTAGATGTATGATTTGTCAATGGTTGTAAATGCAGTGATTTATGTGGTTTAGTCTTGGTTATGAGTTTGATTTTGAAAAATTAAATTGAAGTTATTTAGGTTAGGGTAGAAGGTTTAGTTCTTAAATGAGCCTATTGATAATCCAGACAAAAGACATAATTATAAATATCAACCTATAATTTGGGCAGACCTATCGAATGAATACATACAAACTAACAGTATGGGTGACAACCATAACTTATGTCAGACTCGTCAACTGACATCATCCGAACTACAGTTGATAATTTTGTTGAGGTTCATCATTCGCTTTGTATTTCATTTTCTTTTGGATAGTTCAGATGCTTATAGTCAATTGACCATAACACTTCCTAACTCTAAAGAAAAGAAGAATCAGAACAGATTCTAGTTTACTACAATAACTTATTTATTTATGGCAGTCTTACAAAACAAAGTTAGAAAACTCTAATAACAAATCTAAGACAACATTTGTATTTTGTCTTTAGCAACCTTGCAAAACTGAGTTAAAATGTAAGAGAACTAAGTGTATTTAATTATTGTTCTTTTTATTTAGGACAACCTGGTCAAGTTGCCAATGACTTTTCGTCGTCTCGGGGTTGTCGGGTTCCCTGATCTACTTAGTCTAGAGAGGTAGTCAAAACTATCACAACTAGAAGATTCTTGTCAACAACCATAGGTTGCGTCATCGAAGAGATTCGGGTAGCAGGGCTAATGTTGCGTTTGACAATCTTTGTTTGTTTATTTAACTTTTAGTGTTTTTCAGTTTTTAGGAGGATTAAAAATTTTAAGGTACTTAGGACTTCTTAGACGATTAAATTTTGTGATTTATTATTATTTTTTTTTATGTTGAAATGATTCGGTCAAGATTCCATACTTCTGTCCTCTCGAAGTCATTGGGGTTTGTAATTTGATTAGTCATGAGTGATCAGAAGGTACTTTGTTAACAACCATGAGTTGTCTCCTCCAAAGTTCCTTCTCAAGTAGGGTTGTGTTTTATAGTTGAAGTTTAAGTTTTGTTTAGGGTGTTTTTTATGTCACTTTTTTATGTTTATCACAAATTTCACATTTCAGCCCATATTGTCTCTGAGGTGCTTTTTCAAGTCAAGTGTGTTTTTTTTCTCTTATGAGAGGTCAAACGCTCATTAACTTTGTTTGTTCAATTGAAATGTTGTCAATTTCTAGGTTGGCCCAAATTGGTTTAGGTTGATTTGGGTTAGAGGTTAGTTGGGTTGACCCAGGTTAGTTTTAAGTTGATTTGGGTTAGCCCATGTTAGGTTGGGTTAACCCAGGTTTGTTTAAGTTTGCTTTTTGTTAGCACCGGTTAGGTTGGGTTGACCTTAGTTGGTTTCAGTTAATTTGAGTTAAGTCAGGTTCGAGTTAAGTTTAGAATTTGGTTAAGTCAAGTCTAAATTAAGTTAGACTTGAACTAAGTTTAGGTTTAGTTAAGTCAAATCTAGGTTAGGTTTGACTTCAACTAAGTTTGGGTTTAGTTAAGTCAAGTCTAGATTGGGTTATACTTGAGTTAAATTTTTGGTTAAGCTAACTTTAGAATTCAGTTAAGTCAAGTCTAAGGGGCTGTTTGGCGCAGCTGTGGATTATTTATAATCTGCTGATAAACAGATTATTCTGATAATCTGACAATCTGTAGATTATCAGAATAATCTGGCTTGCTGTTTGGGGCAGCTTATTCAGACTAGCTTATTGGTGGTTAAATGACATTACTGCTCCTGTCTCATAAAACTATTTGGGACAGCTTATTCAGAATAGCTTATTGGTAGAAAAGAAACATACGATAATGATAGAGATATTCTAAAAGATATCATACAATTCTCACATCTTAACGAGTACCAGTAGAACTAAAAAAAGTACAAATACAAGTACAACAACAAGGAGAAATATTAAAATATTTAACTTAAGACTCTGGCTACGTCGGTCTTCAACTGCACATTCAGCCTGAGAAAACATCGGATTCACATGACTGCTGGCATGACTACTGACAGTGTAATATGTGAGACTATCAGCCCACCGGAAGAAACCGCAACGAGCTGAAACACCTCTGGCACAACCATAGTACTACCTTCCAAAGCTATGCTCCTTACGTGACGTTAGTAACGGAGGCGGTAGTCCACAATAACATAAAATTCCTCCGTCCGTACCTGATATCCTGGAAGTCATATTTGTTTAACTGTGCAAATAACAAAAGAATCAATGTCGGTTTAAATTATTTTAAAAATAATCAAAATTAAATACATATGAATATCAACCTATAACCTTATTAAAGTAAAATTTAGTAGATCAACAACCACAAATAACATCTGTGATAGACTCCCTTAAATCAATCATATCAGCCAAACCTTCACCTTCCTGATCTCCAAATTCATTAGAGTCTATATCATCCTCAGGTAATGAACTCTCACCCACAATTCCAGGAGTTTGGTCAAAGACATTCAGTTCATCATTGTCAGTCATACTAAAGTCTGTATCTGATCGTGAGAAATGTCTTCAGATGAAGTTATGTAGTGTCATTGTTGCAACCAGAATATGCACCTATTTTTGGAAAGGATACGACGACATATCGCGTAGGATGACCCATTTCTTCTTCCAAACCCCAAATGTTCTTTCAATTACCCCGCGTAAAGATGAGTGACGTTTATTAAACATTTCATTTCTGTCACGGACGATGCCACTCACTCTCTCAAAATCAGGAAGATGATATCTTGTGTCAGGATAGGACTTCAGGTATCCGCTTTACATAGGATGCCCGACATCAACCAGATAGTATTTTCCTAATACGAAAAACACTGTTAAGTATAAAGATTACATGCTCAAATTAACAAATTGCAGAGCAACACTAACCTGATGTGGGGTGAGGGAAACACTGCGATCTATTTCTAGTGGCAAATGAGAAAATCCGACTGTCATGTGCACTCCTTTCCCAGCCGTCAACTACAAAAGTAATGCACATGTTGAAGTCGCATACAACCATGACATTTTGAGTTGTCGAACCACTCCGACCGATGTATGCAACCTTCTCGTGATTGGGTAGTCGGGCATCAACGTGTGTACCTTCAATTGCACCAATACAATCCTGTTTAATTGTTTGTTAGATAGTAATTATATTATGAATCGTATGACAAGTTATAAAATAAAACCACTCGTAGTTACCTTGAAATATGACATGTATCGAGGATCGTTGACAATTTGTTCTGGAGTGGTAGCAAATGATGGATCCTCCAGTTTAATTATTTTAGTTGCTAAGCTAATAAGAGTCTGTATGTCTTTAGAAAAGTAACGACTTATTATTTCAGAAGAATGCTGAAATCTTTCCATAGCTTCTCTAATTGATTCATTTTGTGATAGAATGTACAGTGTTATAGCTAACACCTCCCCCTCCATACAAGTCATTCTGGAAGAACGCCGGAGGCCGTGATTTAGGCATAACTCGTGCAAAAGATCCATAAAAATTGGTGCTGTCATTCTGAAAATATTTGTAAACCTTATTGGATGATCATAAAATATTTTACCAACCCGTCTGTCTCCAACAAAGTTGGATGTCATACGGGGAATGCGAACAGTGCTACTCCGGTAATAATCCAACAACAATATCACAATGGTTGTAGCAAATGTCATTCTCCAACGACGCACACGTTGTGAATCCATCCTAAATGATATAAGATATAAACATAATTAATGCATAATAAGATATTCCTGCAACACTACCAAATATTAATTGTTCAAATTCAGAACATATAATACGCAACTTATAATAAAACATCAACCACTAACAGGTACATATGTAGATGATACAAATATATCAAAAAAAGATAACATGATTAGAAGTTCCAAACATTAAAAAAAAGTCGACATAAGTAGAAGTTCATATTTCTGCAACAAATACATATACCATATAAAAAAAATCACTCCTCGACCAAAACCCGCAAATATTCGAGACACAATTCAAGCTCTAGCGTCATGAAAATTTTCATTCGAGTTGAATCCTCAAGTTTTTTCACACACTGTGCATGAAATCGTTTGTCGGCCACAACTTCAGTAATAGTGCTCAAAAGCCTGAGACAGTCTAATATGTTAGCTTCAGATATTGGTAGAGCTACAAAAGCTTCAATTAAACGATCGAAGGAGGTGTTCATAGAATGTTCCCTCTCTTTATTTTTCTTGGCAATCCTTGGCCTCTTTAAAATTGTACTGGACTCCCCCACATCCCTCTGGTTAATGCTATGCACTTTTTCATCGGGTGTCAATGGCTCAAGTGTGATCTCATCTAGTATCCCTGTAAAACTGCTTTCAGTAGGGTTGAATGAAAACTTTACAGTTGCGACAACCCATTTAAACATTATGTCCAGTTTCTCTTCAAATTCCGGCTCTATTCCTCACTGTTTGTACTTCTTTGGGTACCGCCTGTGGTATAACATTTAGAGGGGATATTTAGAAAATTATAATTAGAGAAAACAATTTGCGAAACTAACAATTCATTGATTATATATAAATTTACCTCTAGTTTTTCAGTCCACCATTCAACTGGAGCTTCAATTGTCCTTTTAATTGGATCCCAACTCAGACTGGTAGATCCACGTTTCAACTCCTTCCATATTTTTCATTTCTTCTTCAACTGGTCCCATTTGTTTTTAAATTTAAGCCGGTCGTAATCCCTGCCAATCAATTCTTTGAATCTCTTGCCAATGTTTAGCCACCCTTATTAAAATACGTTGCTGGTCTGTTACCCAGTTTTATTTCTTTAATACACAGATCACAAAAAATATTTGTAACGTCTTTGTCCCACATTGCGGACTGACCCCTTCATCCACTTTAGACATGATTCAACAGCAGTGTCATGTAACTATTCTGAATAAAATCATATTAAGAATGACTTTATGCTAAAAATGAATCAACATCCATACATGTCGTGGAATCAACAAAATGAAAAAAAAATATGAACCAACATTCACGTAATTAGCTAACAGTAGTGTCGAGATTTGCTAAAAAGAAAAAAAAGAAAAAAAAAATTACGCAAATGATATATGTGGTTCGGTCAAAGACCTACATCCACAGTAAGACATCAAACATATTTTATTATCCAATTACGTTAGATTACATTGCTATGATTATCCATGGAGAATACTACTACAACTATCAAGTACATGTGTAATAAACAACTTCTAATACATGTCCTAAAATCCAACTTCTAATATATTGTGTATTCCTAAATGCAACTTCTCATACATGTCGAGGCACAACTAATGAGACAGTTGCCATATAAAAATTTTTAACGCAATAACACAACACCATGCCTTCACCTGCAATACATTTTCATCTCCAAGTTATTAGAGGCCGCATACTATTGCTGTATCAAAATTAAATTTGTAGCTTTTTAAATGCATTCAAAACAGTTTCGAGCCATACATACATCTCCAGCTGTCATATAAATGTTGTAGCACTTTAAATTTTCACAAAGCTATTAGAGGCTGCATCCTATCGCTGTACCAAATAAATGTTGTAGCACTTTAAATGCATTCAAAACAAATAAAAAATGATTGCAGCAGTGTATAATCTCTCGCAAAGATGCAGAAATTTCATAGAAGAGTGTCCAAATAAATTGCCTATTTGGAATGAAGCACATTGTACACAATTTTCAAATGAAGTTTGATTCAAATAGACAATTCATTCCAAATAAATTGTCTATATGGAATAAAGTTTGTCCAAATAAAGTTTTGCTGAACTTTTGGAATGAAACACATGGTACACATTTTTGTATTCGTGAGCAAATTCGTGCTTAAAATATAGTATAGTACTAATGGTGTTATGAAATTCCAGAAACTGAAACATTTATATGAATGAAGTTCCAATTATCTCTAATTATGCTCACAGAAATGATAATTTTAGAAGCAAAAGGGGCACCTCTATCCCTAGACTGAAGACAATGTAACTTTTAATCAAATCAGAAGTTCAGAAAGTTCAGAAGGAAGCCCATAAATCCAAAGTTACACAAAGTATATATGTGGTTCGGTCAAAATCATATTAATCAAATCCATCCAAAAGAACCCCATAAATCCAAAAACATATTAACAGACAAAGGAGAAACTTCAAAGATCCCATAGAACCCTCTATGGCTTCCTATTAAGTATCATTACAAACCAAGTGCATACTGTGAGGAACAATGCTCGTGACTCAATTTCAGAAACCCCAACCTTCTCTAAAAAAACTTGTAAAATGGATAATTGAAAACCAAAGTGAAGATCAGTATCCATCCCCACTCTTCACAAATGACTTAAACCTACAGCAAACCCAATTCAGCACCGCACCAACTAAGATCAGCTTAACAACACCAAAAAACAAATCAAAAAAATCACATTTTGAAGCAATGCCGCAAAAGCTTCAGATCTTAGACCGAACATGAATTTTACGAATGAACAGATAAATGCCACCAATGGATGAATGTTAAAATGAACAACAATAGAATCCAACAGATAGAATGTGCAACAAACTGCAGTAATGCCACTACAAAAGAAATTTTGTAGCACTTTAAATGCATTCAAAACATACCCAAACGGAGCCTTTGTAGCATTGTGCATACTGTGAGGAACAATGCTCGTGACTTAATTTCAGAAACCCCAACCTTCTCTAAAAATACTTGTAAAATGGATAATTGAAAACCAAAGTGAAGATCAGTATCCATCCCCAGTCTTCACAAATGACTTAAACCTACAGCAAACCCAATTCAACACCGCACCAACCAAGATCGGCTTAACAACAAAAAATCATATTTTGAAGCAATGCCACAGAAGCTTTAGATCTTAGACCAGCATGAATTTTACGAATGAACAGATAAATGTCACCAATGGATGAATGTTAAAATGAACAACAATAGAATCCAACAGATAGAAGGTGCAGCAAACTGCAGTGATGCCACTACAAAAGAAGTTTTGTAGCACTTTAAATGCATTCAAAACATACCCAAACAGAGCCTTTGTAGCACTATGCATGCTGTGAGGAACAATGCTCGTGACTCAATTTCAGAAACCCCAACCTTCTCTAAAAAAACTTGTAAAATGGATGATTGAAAACCAATGTGAAGATCATTATCCATCCCTACTCTTCACAAATGACTTAAACCTACAACAAACCCAATTCAGCACCGCGCCAACTAAGATTAGCTTAACAACACCAAAAAACAAATAAAAAAATCACATTTTGAAGCAATGCCGCAGAAGCTTCAGATCTTATACCAGCATGAATTTTACGAATGAATAGATAAATACACTAATGGATGAATGTGAAAATGAACAGCAATAGAATCCAACAGATAGAAGGTGCAACAAACTGCAGTAATGTCACTACAAAAGAAATTTTGTAGCACTTTAAATGCATTCAAAACAAGCCCAAACAGAGTCTTTGTAGCACTGTGCATACTGTGAGGAACAATGCTCGTGACTAATTTCAGAAACCTCAACCTTCTCTAAAAAAACTTGTAAAATGGATAATTGAAAACCAAAGTAAAGATCATTATCCATCCCCAACCTTCACAAATGACTCTTAAACCTACAACAAACCCAATTCAATACCGCACCAACCAGGATCAGCTTAACAATACCAAAAAATAAATAAATAAAAGCTAAAGAAATCCACTCTCATTGTTGGAGTTCGAAAACAACGAAGACGACGATGACATAGAAATCTTCGGTCAAGTAATAAACAAGGTTTAAGGTCGGATCTATACAAATAAACGACGTTTGCGGATCAACAAAGACCCATTTACGGCCACCAACGTTCGATTGCTCTAGAGGAAGCATTCCTTACGAATTGATGGTGAGGGAAAGCATTCCTTACGAATTGACGGTGAGGAAAAGCATACCTTGCGATTGACGGGGGACGAATCGAAAGGAAACTCTACGATCTCCTCTATGGGGGACGAATCGAAAGGAAACTCTCTGATCTCCTCTACGGGGGATGAATCCAGGGAGGGAGAGCGCGAGGGAGAAGAGGGGCAACTAGGGCAATATCACGAGCCGAACGCCGGACGCAGCCCCCACCCCGCTTCACGAACCTATTTAGGATTCACAGAAGTTAACGCATTGCGGCAAGAATAATCCACGCGAACGCGGGATCCAAGCACGAAGGCGGCGTTTTGAAAACGCCGCCGCACCTAAATAATCTGCCCCAAACGGGCCCTAAGTTAAGTTAGACTTAAACTAAGATTATGTTAGTTGAGTCAAGTCTAAGTTGGGTTAGACCTCAGTTAAGTTTTAAGTTAAGCTAAGTTTAGAATTTGGATAAGTCAAGCCTAAGTTAATTTAAACTTAGAGACCATTTGGCACAGCAGAACAGCCGCGGGGCGTTTTCAAAACACCGACATGGGTGTTTGTTTTCTCCGTCATCGCTGTGTTACGAAATAAGTTGGTTTTGCTTTTGTATTACATGCAGCCTGCGGGTTCGATGCGTCCCACATTCGGAGAAAATTGTTTACGGCTCTGCTCTCCTGTGTCCTTCAATGGTGCTATTGGCGGTGTTATTAGCTAGGTTATTTTGGTGTTATTAGTGAGATTCCGTAGTGTTATTCGCTACTTTTGCTAGAGCCGGTGATTCAAGTTATTTTGTGATAGTATTCAAGTGTTATTGTGGAGTTATTAACTACGTTTTTAGAAGTTATTGGCAAGTTATGAGGTGTTATTCGCGCCTTGCCTGAGCCGGTGTTATTCGAGTTGTTTTGCAGTAGTAGTCAGATTTTATTGTCGTGTTATTAGCTAGGTTTTTTTGGTCTTATTGGTGAGTTACGCGGTGTTATTTGCACCTTTTGCCCGAGCCGGTGTTATTCGAGTTATTTTCCAGTAGTTTTCATGTGTTATTACGGTGTTATTAGCTAGGTATTTTGGTGTTATTGGTGAGCTACACGGTGTTATTCGCGTCTTTTGCGAGAGCCGATGTTATTCGAGTTGTTTAGCGGTAGTATTAATGAAAAATTAATTTTATGCTAAAAATAATTACTTTTAATCAAAAAATAAGTATGTTCATTGTTTATTACTTTCATAATTATGCTAAAATTTTTTCTGGAAGATTTGCATACAGAGCAATCATTTTTTATATATTTACATATCTAACACCTAAATTTTAATTTTTACATACCTACCACCTTATTTATGCATGCTAAAGCATATTTCACTTTTTGAAAAAAAAAATGATGATAAATTTTAAAAAATAGTAATCAAACAGATAGTTTAATTTACTACATAGTATTTATTTAGGATAATAAATTAATTTAATTTATTATATAGTATTTATCTAGGATAATATTTCTGATGAGTAAATTCCTTTTATTGGTAAACTATTATCTTTTTCGTTTAAAGAAATAAACAACTACGAATTGATTAATTTATTTATTTTTAGTAATTTTGATATTCTCTCTTAAGTGAGATGTATGTTTTTTTTTGTACTGTTAAGAAGTGGTTATTTGCTTCTAAAGTATCAAATTTATAGCTATGACAATTCTGTTGTAAATAGCATTACTGCAAAGAGGCAGACTTGTCATTTATTTAGAAACAACTGCAAATCAACTGTTTTCTAAATGCATAAACTAAACAGACAATCAGCTTATCCCGAGTAGCTGCTGATCAGTAACTTATCTGGATCGGCTGCTTATCAGCAGATTATCAATAATCTGCAGCTGTTCCAAACAGACCCCTAAACTAAATTTAGTTTTAGTTAAGGCAAGTCTAATTAGGTTAGACTTGAATTAAGGTTAGATTTTGGTTTAGTTGGTTGAAACCTATGTTAAGTTTAAAGTTGGGTTTAGAGTTAGGTCTAAGTTGGGCTAGACCTATGTTGAGTTTAGGTTAAGTTTAATACTTGAGTTAATTTCGAACTTGAGTTGAGTTAGGTTAGACCTAAGCTAAGTTTGCAATTTGAGTTAAGTTGGGTTAGCCCAAAGTTAAGTTTCAAATCAATTAGATTGAGTTAAGTCTAAATTGTGTTAGATCTAAGTTGAATTTAGAATTTGAATTGAGTTAGGTCTAAATTAGGTTAGATCCAAGTTAAGTTTTAAAATTTGAAGTTAGGTCTAAGTTGGGTTACACCAAGTTAATGCTTAAAATAAATTCATGTTGGCTTAAGTCTAGGATGGGTTAGACTTACATTAAATTTTAAGTTTTGGTTAGTAAGGTAATTTCATAATTAAAGGGATAATTATGAAATTAACCTTCTTTAATTAATCATTTGATTTAATTTTTTCATTAAGATATAATTATAAGATTTTCTAAGTTAATTTCTTATGTTTAATTTGATTTTAGAGACAACTTGGGCTTAAAGTGGAAAATTTGTGATTTTACAAATTTGTCCTTAATATGCTAATTTCATTTTTAAACTTTCAAAAATGAAAAATTTTATTTTAGTGTGTGGGTTTACTGTCCTAACCGTCATTAGTTTTCATTTGAAAACATATTTTCTTATTAACATTTTTTTATAATTATTTTTCAAAATAATTTTTACTTTTGGTGTTAGGAAAGTCCTCAGCCCTCGGAAAATTAGGAAATGTTCTCACCGGCAGAGGGATTATTTCCTATAAATTTCATAATTTTTCAATTTATATTTAATTTTTTATAATTAAAATACTTTTTAAGGTATTTAATTAATTTATAATTATATACAAGTTAATTATTTTTTCTTCTATTCACTGAGTTGAGAGGTATTTTTATTTTTATTTTTTTGATATTTCGTTACAAAGACATGAATTTTTGAATTTTTAGTTGAATTTCTGGATTTAATTAATTTGAAAATTCTGAATTTCTACTTAAACAAGTGGCGCCGCATCATTCCTTGTATGCTCCGAAGCTCCACGCGGTGCTCCGCAGTTCGTTGAACTTTCAACGTGTACACTGAAGTGGCTCGCGATCCGCTGTCCTTAGATTATCCCGTGGTCCGTTTGATTCGATCTCTGCCGTCTATTTTAAATACACGGAAACGGATGAGAATTGTTCATCATCCCCATGAAACAGAGATCAGATTGTCGTCCGCTTCTAAACCCAAAGATCTTGCTCCACACTCAACTAGATCGCATGAGGTTTGATCTTATAGTTTCATCTAAGTGAGACAAATTTATTTATACGACTAAGTGGACATGCATTGTTCCTTTTTCATCATAGAAGATCAAACTGAGGGAAAATTTAGGAGTTTTGAGCCATTACCTTCTTCTAAGAGGTGATACCTCAATTGGATGGGTTGAGAAGCTTCACCTTGGAGTTGCGTGCCTCCTCCTTGCTTCAATTTGATCCATGGTTGGGCCTAGGTATGTGTTAGACCAAAGGGGCTCAGGTTCGTGTTAAGCTACGGTAGATGGTGCGNATGAAATAGAGAACAGATTGTCTTCCGCTTCTAAACCCTAAGATCTTGCTCCACACTCAACTAGATCGCATGAGGTTTGATCTTATAGTTTCATCTAAGTGAGACGAATTTATTTATATGACTAAGTGGACATGCATTGTTTATTTTTCATCATAGAAGATCAAACCGAGGAAAAATTTAGGAGTCTTGAGCCATTACCTTCTTCTAAGACGTGATGCCTCAATTGGATAGGTTGAGAATCTTCACCTTGGAGTTGTGTGCCTCCTCCTTGCTTCAATTTGATCTGTGGTTGGGCCTAGGTATGTGTTAGACCAAAGGGGCTCAGGTTCGTGTTAAGCTACGCTAGATGGTGCGAGAAGGAGGGATTTTGATTTGGGATGAGGTTTTAGGACCTTGTGAAGCTAATAGAAGGGTTGAAATTGAGTTTTGGTGAAGTTGATGTCAAGACGGTAAAATGCCCCGGATTTTAGAGGGGAATTAGGGTTGTGTGGGGATGGAGATGGCTTGGAAATGGTGGGAGGTGGTTGCTAGGGTCTTTTGGAGCAGAGTTGATGTTGGAGGCAGAGGGTTTTAGTGGGAGCTTGAGGAGTTTTAATGTGTTTCTAGGCTCTCTTGTTGGGGCTTTAAATAGCCATGGGAGACCATGAGAGAGGCCTTGGTGTGCATGGGAGGCTTTAGTGGCTCTTTATGGAATGGACAGAGTGATTTCAGAGGCTTGGGCAGAGGTAAAGAAGCCTTCCCCACTTTTGTTATTATGGAGCTCCACTGGTCTTGGAGGTGGCATGGCAAGACTAGAGCTAATTGGGGAGGGTATGGATTTGGTGGCTTGACTCAGTTTTGGTAACCCACAACCCCCCTTGAGTTTGATTTGGGTTAGTTTGACCAATGTGACACATGTTGGCTCTCTTAGTTAAGTGTGCATAGTTTGTCTTTTAATATTTGTTTTAGTTAAGTGTGCATAGTTTGTCTTTTAATGTTTGTTTTTTGTTTAATTTACTTTTAATTAATTCTTGTTTGGG